>BQNB010066089.1:0-34697 GCA_026074375.1 Tanacetum coccineum
GTCAAAACGGCTTTCTTAAATGGCGAGCTCAAAGAAGAGGTCTACGTTTCTCAACCAGAAGGATTTGTTGATCAGGACAACCCATCGCATGTGTACAAGCTTAAAAAGGCTTTTTATGGTCTCAAACAAGCACCACGTGCACGGTACTACATGCTGTCAAGTTTTCTCATTTCATAACATTTCTCTAAAGGTGAAGTGGATCCAACACTCTTCACACGGAAAGCAGGAAATGACTTATTATTGGTACAAATTTATGTTGAAGATATAATATTTGCATCCACTAATACTGTTATGTGTAATGAGTTTGCTAATCTGATGACCACTAAGTTTAGGATATCGATGATGGGGGCAGATGTCATTCTTTTTAGGATTACAAATTTCTCAAAGTCCTAGAGGCATCTTCCTAAACAAATCAAAATATGCTTCTAAAATTATTAAAAAATATGGAATGCTAACTAGTGATTCTGTAGACACACCTATGGTGGAAAAGAATAAATTGGATGAATATCTACAGGGGAAACCCATTGATGCTATACTTTATTTACCGTGGCATGATTGGATCCCTCATATATCTGACTTCAGTAGAACCCCGACCTAATTATTGCATTCTTCTATATGTCCCGTTATCAGGCAAAGCCTACCGAAAAGCACTTAAATGCGGTTAAACGGATCTTTCAATACCTAAAGGGAACCATTAACATGGGACTCTGGTACTCGAAGGATACCGATATGTCTCTAACAGCATATTCAGACGCAGATCACGCTGGGTGTCAGGACACTAGACACAGTACATCAGGAAGCGCTTAATTCTTAGGTGATAAACTTGTTAGTTGGTCTTCCAAAAAGCAAAAGAGCACCGCAATATCAAGTACAGAGCCAGAATATATTGCCTTATCTGGGTTTTGTGCCTAAATCCTATGGATGATATCATAGCTAACATATTATGGCTTTCAATTCAATAAGATTCCTCTGTACCGCGACAACAAAAGTGCAATTGCTCTATGCTGCAACAACGTTCAACACTCAAGAGCAAAGCACATTGATGTATGCTACCATTTTATAAAGGAGCAGGTGGAGAATGGAATAGTGGAACTTTACTTTGTTCGGATGGAATATCAACTGGCTGACATCTTTACCAAACCGTTGCCAAGAGAAAGATTCAACTTCTTGATCAAAAACCTGGGTATGAGAAGTATGTCTCCAGAAACACTAAAACGTCTAATAGAGGAGGAAGACAAGTAATGGTGGTAACTCGTGAAATATCCTGTGTATTATATGTCTATAAGAAAATCAAAAAACCCAAAAAGATTTTTCCTTTTATATAAACTTTTCAAAAAGAAAATACAAAATTAAAAAATCAGAAAAAAATACAAAAATAGGTTTTCATGACATGTTTTCTAGCATTGATAATATTTACAGCTTCAGAAATGCCATTCAATAATGGTACAAAGCTGTAAATAAAGTTCGAATAGAAAATATGTCATATGGCTTGCTATTATTTTAGATAGCAACCCGGTCATCATCTTAAAGGCAAGTATTTTAAAAAGAGAACTTGGCCTCACAACAGGAAATGCTTTTTTCTCGGGAATGAATTACTTTATATTCATTCAAAGGCTTTTGTTTACTTTGCAACACAACCCGTGCTTCCTATATCAAATAAGTGTACATGTCAGCGCATTTATTTATGTAAACGAGAGAAATCTTGTTTTTTATTAGTGTTGTTTTTATGAAAAATAATTAAAAAATTGTCAGTTTCTCATCTTTAAAAAGATTTTTTAAAAGAATTCTCCTATCACTCAAAACAATGTTTAAACCTTTACATAAAAAACGGGGACATTATTTGAAGGGGAGAAATAGTCAAATCCTTTCAAAAATTATAAACTTCAAAAAAGTCATCTCGGAATAAATGGTAAAGGTTTTTCAATAACGGATTATCAATGAAAGGGGAGTTATTGTAATTTTAACTCAATTGGGCTTAAATTGTTATTGATGTTAACTTTTAGGGACTAAATGGCAAAATATAGAATTATAATCTTGGTTATTCTAATCATGGGTTTCAATATAAGTCATTTCTAAAAGATGTTTAGGCTTAGTCATAAGTTTAAAAAGAAAATAGAAAAGGATATAAACTACAAGGACCATTCTTGTCATTTTTGAAACATAAACCTGTTATAACACTTTTCACACATTTCGCTCCATTCACACATACACAATTCAAAAACATTTCTTTATTAACAAATTTCGCTCCATTAAACTCAAAATTTTAAACTCAAGTTTCAAACATTAAGGTACTTTACTAACAGTTGCATAATCCCTTTTAAACATCACATTGATATATACGAATTAGTCAAAAAAACTCCCTTGTTAGATTCTAGAATCTGAAAATTCGATTTAGGGTTCCTTTAAATTAAAAGTTGAGGTTTTCCCTTATTTGTTGAGGTGTTTTAATCATTAGGTGCGACTAAGCTTAGTGTAAAATAGTTTGTGATATCATTAACACATCGTGTAGATGAATGAAGTGAAACATGTGTTTGTGTTTGATTTGTTATGGGTTTGTGTTAGTTAGCCTCACTATAGCTATCTTACGCCTTTGGAAATGATTCTTGGCCCTTAGGATCCCTTTTGCTTAGAAGTGAAGTGTCCTAGGTTTGAAAATTTTGACTATGGTATTTTGAAGGTTTGTGTGATGCATTTTATGAATTGGTTAACTGTGTCTTGTCCACATTGCATCATACATGTTCCCTAGATATTTATCATAGTGATTGCCATGTGTTCTTCATTGTTTGTGCTCGAAAAATTACGTGGTATGCTCATTTGTTGTACAATTCTTGTATTTATGGATTCTGAGTTGCTTAGGATTGATTTGTGATGCTTGCTTGACATACTCATAGGTCTTTGATTGGTAAAATCTTTGTTAAAGTAATATCTATGGCAAGCAAAATATGTTCTGTATAAATGAAGCAAAACATGTTATGACTGGAATGAAGCGAAACATGTTTTCAAATGAAACATGTTCCATTCATCCCAAGCGAAACATGTTCCACTTCATCTAAGAGAAACATGTTTCAACTTCTTCAAGCGAAACATGTTCAACCATGTTTCAAGCGAAACATGACATGTACAAAACCAAGCGAAATATGACACTTTTATGAAATGAAACTTTGCCTATATTTTTAAAAAATTTGTGTAATCTTGTGTTTAAAGTCATATAACTTCATTTGCCATGCTTGAATGTGTATTATTTTCCCTTTGTATGAACGTGTGTCCTAAGCTTCCTTGGAAATGTCTTGTTGATTTTTTTAAAAATTTAACTTTGACTAAATGACCTTAGTTAACTAAGTTCTTAGAGTGTAGTAATCCTGTCACACTTGCATGAAACCTAATCATAGATCAATCATATCATCAAAGGATAACCAATTTAATCAGTAGAATATATATGTTGTATATATAAACTGTATTGATTAATTCTTAAAACAGAACCATGAATCCTCAAGAAACACTACGAGCTGCTGCTCATGATGAAAAGTAGGTTCCTTCTGCTGAGAGAGTCAAGGTCAGCTCTACCAATATCAGATTGGAAACCACAGTGCCACAAAAAAAGAGACATTTCAAGTGATCATTGACGTAATCAAGAATTTCACATGTTTCAAGGCTTTCACTATATCTGTAGATGTCTCTTAAATCTTTATGCAGCAATTTTAGTACACCATCAAGAAGGTTTCAGATACTGATTCTTCTGAATTCCTCTTAGCTAACAAGAAGTGTACTGTCAATGCTGAAGTCTTTAGGAAAATACTTGATATATGTCCAAGAGTAGAAGGTGTAGACTTCGCAGATGTTCCAGATGATGATACTGCACTCACCTTTCTCATTGATCTTGGTTACAAAGGTCCACTGAACAGGCACACCAACATGTTTGTGGATCATATGCACCAGCCATGGAGAACTCTGGCAGCTATTATCAACAAGTGCCTCTTTGGAAAGACTGCAAGTAACGGCAAACTTCGAAAGTCTAGAATTGACATATTGTGGGGGATGTTCAACAAAGAAAATTTCGATTATCTTGAATTGATTTGGGAAGATTTTGCTTACCAGATTGATCACAAGAAAGAAAAGAGATCAAGACGTAAGAACATGCCGTATCCCCGATTCACCAAAATCATCATCAATCACTTCCTGAAACAACACAAGTCTCTCAACAACCTCAATCATAAACACTATCATACAATCAAAGACGATAGGATTGTAAGCAGGTTTAAAGTTTGTAAGAATAGGTGAAGACTATCAGGAATATGGACTTGCCATTCCTGATGTGATGCTGACTAATGCAATCAAGCATTCAAAATCATATCAGATGTTCATCAAATACTTAACTCATCAGATACCACCCAAGAAGAGCAGAGGAAAAGGTTCAAAGGGCAAGAAGGATGTTGATGACTCTCAGGAAACTATTGATGTATCTAAAGAGTCTGAACCTGAACTGAAACCTGCTAAGAAGAAAACTGATAGCAGAAGAGTGGTCAAGAAGAAAGTCACACTGTCTGTTGATGACAGTATTATCTCTAATGATCCTGATGCAGCTTTAGAGTTAGCCAAGTCTACCAGTCAAACTGAAGCAGAAGCAGCAAGGAAAGTACATGCTACGCATGTTAGGATCATGACTGAATCTGTCACTGAATCTGCAAAGAAGAAGTCTGGTGGTAGAAGTTTAAAGCGTTTAGTTATTCAAGACACTCTAAGTGCTCCAAAGTCAAAACTTACTACTTCTAAGGCTAAATTTAAAGGTTCTCCATCTTTTACTCCTACTGAACAAGAAGCTGCAAACATTATGCAAGCTCTGAAAGAAAGTAAGAAGACAAGAAGAAGACTACCAGGTAATGGAGGCTCAAATAAAGGAACTGGTACTATACCAGGAGTTCCAGATGAGTCCACAATCATCTCTGCTACCTTCAGTGAAGTAACTGGTGTTAAACTAGGGGTTCCTGATAAGGAAAAGGACATTACTAAAGAGAAGGTCATTCTTGAATGGGGAGATCAACAAGACAGTGAACATTCTGATGATGATAATGATGATGCTGAGAAGGATGATAAAGATAGTGATGCTAATGACAAAGGCGATGATCATGTCAGTGATACACAAGATGCTAATGATGAAGATGTCAAAACTGAATCTGATGAAGATGATATTTATAAGTACAAGATTCGTGTGCGCAAGGATGAGGATGTTGAAATGAAAGATGCTGAAGTTGAAAGGTCTGATAAAGGTGATGAAGAGATTACTAATGCAACAAAGGAAGAAGCTGAAAAGACTTCAGAAGCAAAGGATGATACTAAGAAAACCGAACTCCCTCCATCAAGCTCAAGTTATTTGTATCTTTAGGTTTTGGTGATCAATTCCTTAAACTTTTTTCTGATTCTTCCTTAGTTAGTACTGTTAAGGATTCTGCAGATGCAGATGTTAGTTCTTTATTGGATATTCCCATCCAACACGAAACTCCTCAGATCCAGTCTCCATCAGTATAGAAGATTCACGTATCAGTTATTCTAGAGACAACCAATCTTCCACCTATACCAGAATTTGTCACTGAAACTCCAGTTACAACTGTTGACCCCTCGCCTCAAGTAACACCTATCATCTGAACCGTACAACAAACAACAACACCAGCAATCACAACTGATGCTCCAACAGTCACCACTGCTATTCCGGAATCTAATACACTCTTTGCTGTTGAAATAAGAGTTGCAAAATTAAAAAAAGATGTTTCTGAGCTAAAAAAAATTTATCACTCTTCGAAAGCTCTTGTTGTTCTCCAGTCCTATGTTCCAACAGTTGTTGATAGTTATCTTGATACCAAAGTCATTGATGTATTTCAAAAGGAACTGCAAAAACACACGACATATCTCATTCATAAATATTCTCTGCAGCATCTTCTTGAGTTAACTAAGAAACCGACACCAACAACTAAACAAGAATCTAAGAAAAGTCCTTCAGAGATTCTCAAGATTAAGAAGGAACAAGCTAAGAGTCAAAAGAACCCACAGTTCACCATCAAGTCTACTGAAAAGGCGGCTCTTGAAGAATATGATCTAAAAAGCGCTATCTACCAATCCATGCATGAAAATAAGTCTTTTAACAGAAATCATGCCAATCATCGACTGTAAAATGCACTCATCGAAGCATTGATTGAAGATGAAAACGCAATGGATAAGGGAGTCACTGACACAGTTAAAGACTACAAAAGAAAGCGAGATGATGATGAATATGATGATGATGAAGACCCTCCAGCTAGGCCAAACCAGGGTAAGAAGACCAAGAGGAGAAGAACAAAATAGTCTGAATCTTCAAAGAAGCCATCCACCACCAAGGAAACCCTAAAAGGTAAAACTCCGACTAAAGGCTCTAAAACTGGTAAGTCTGCTCCGGCAAAGGAACCAGTTGAAGAACCTATTACTAAGGTGATTATGGATGATGGTAGTCATGATGTAGCTCGTGATGATCATCTACCAACTCTGAATCCAGAATGGTTCAAGCAACCTCCGTGGCCTCCTACTCTTGATCCTGAATAGAATAAGCATCAGGTTGTACTTGATCAACCCGCACAGCCTTGGTTCAATCAATCTCTACTTCAAAGGATCCTCTTACATTCAATGACATGATGGCCACTCGTATAGACTTCTCCAAGTACGTGTTGAATGGACTCAAGATCAAAAATCTCACTCAAGATATCTTGTTAGGACCTGCCTTCAATTTGTTAAAAGGCACGTGCTCTAGCAGTATTGAGCTTGAGTACAACTTCCAGGAAGGCTTCAATGCTTTAACAAACAAGCTTGATTGGAATAATCCAGAAAGAGATCGTTGCCCATTTGATCTTTCCAAGCCTCTTCCTTTACAAGGACCCCCAGGACATCGAACCGTTACTGCTGATTACTTCTTCAACAATGATCTAGAATATTTGAAGACTTCTGATCTAGAGGTAACATAAACCACATCTATTACGAAGACAAAGGCTGCTCGGTATGAGATCAAAGGAACTGAAGACATGGTCCCTACACTTTAGAGTACCATCAAGCATGCGTATAACACAAAGGATTACCATTAAATAGGATCAAGCACATGGGGCGAAAAGGCGCAAATTGTGGTATAAGAATAATTAAGCAAAATGTTAACTCCCTACCAAAAGCGTTTGGTTGGTGTGAAGAGGTAAGTGTGCTAGAAATTGCACGGATAAGGTCACAAGAAGAGATTATGGAGAACGACATTGGAAGATATTGCTTCTCTTGTCTAGTTCAATCACATTAATTCCACCTCGACGGGAACGTTATTGTTTACTTTATTGTGGCCCTTCGTATGTTTACAAGAAGTCTAATCCTCAAGAGACGTGTTGAAGACTTACAGCTTGGTGTAGAGAGTTACCAGAAGAAGCTTAACATCACCAAACCTCAGAAGACCTTTCTCGAGATTGAATTCAAAGAACCCTACACTCCATCATACGATCCACCAGGAATTGTTTATGAAGATCTGAACAAACAGAAAAGAGTTTTGCAAGCTGATGAGCTGTACAAGTTCTCAAATGGCACACTCAAGTCTGTTCCGGATGAAATTCATCACAGAGTACTCGAATTTCGTCTGGATTACAACACGCAAATGACAAAGAGGAAGTGAACGGCTGTTGACCGAAAGAGATCGAGTCTTACGATTGAGTTGATCGATAAGCAGCTAAGAGAAAGGGAAATCATCAGAAATCTGGAGAGATTAATTGGTGCAAGGGAACTCAAGATGGACTACAAACTTATAACGCGTACCGTTTAATCGTCAGGTCTAATCTCAAAATCTTATCTTGTGAATATTGTGAATATGTAGTAGAGACTTATAATAGTAGGCAATATAATTAGTGTTAGCGTACGAATTTTCTAGAATTTTTCAATAAATTCAATTTTTTTAAATTAACATACTCAACACTATATATATAACCCTCATAAATTGAGGGGGAGCATTTAATAATGTTCCTAATATGGCTTGTTAATTATTCGACATTTTTTTCCTAAAAGCATTTATATTTGAATCAATTGATATCCAAAATATCAATAGATTTAACATTTTTGATAAGGAGAGAAAATGTGATTAAAATATATGGCTAAAAATATGATTTTAAGGACTTAAGTGCAAGTTTCTCCCTTCATGTGCTAAACATTTTCTAATATCGATGCACATGTTGAGGGGGAGCAATTTTGAATGGTTTTAAGGATGAGAATAAGACCAAAAGACTGACCATATTTATAATTACTTGGAGTTATAAGGTGGTTGGGATTAGGTATTCGTTCCTACGATCTAGCCAGAACCGGAGGGATCTACCCAGTGACATTATCAACTAGTTATTGTATAATCCATATTTGATATAAAAAAGGGAGTAAAAAGTGAGAATAAGGGAAAATAGTTCCAGACTGAAATGGACTAGTATTGGAACAAACCCTACAAGGGTATATCATAGGAAGTCGTCGGTAAGCACTGAAGGGGTTGAAGAATGAAAAAGAGTTATAAGGATACAAGGTGAAAAGAAAGAAGCCCTACATACACTTAGGAAAAAACCGGGTCAATACATTAACTATCAGAAACACTAACTTGTTGTCTAGTATTGAAGACGTCACAGGACCAGTGACGCAATGCCACAACCCCCCAAACCAACTACAAGGTCTCTTAACAGACTATTGTTTCATTTCTTATGGAGATTAAACATATTTCTATCGAATTTTTTACTCCGAGTTAGTTGGTATTGAAAAGGTGGCAGTCTGCTCCAGCCTCCAATTACTAAAAACCAAAGTGCACTATCAAGTCTAGAGCCAAAAAAGAGATCATCTATAAATCTCATCAGGACACTTATCTAAAATGTGATTGCTAATTCACACAATGTGAAACCAAGAAATATATCAAGAGTCCTACGCATTATCCTTGTGATTTTGCGAGAACATCCGAGTGATACTAAAGTATTCACTATGAAGATGGAAATCCTGCTTGAGCCGACGTCAAACAAGCTCTTGGTAGGTGACTTGTGAGATCCTACACGAATCGAACTTATGATACTGGATATCGATTTGGTCCAACTTATGAATTAACAGATGAATTTTGAAAAAGTTAAAACTGTTGGTATGTTATAAAAACCGTTTGCATCTTAACACACCGACTGATTTCTAAATCAATTTTCAATCTTATGTCTACGGGAAGCCTCACAAGGGTATCTGGACATAGGAAAGCTGAACACGAATTAACGGCTTAATCGGGAAGTGTGGTATATCCTATATCATAACACGGGGTCGATTCTTGGATCGGGCTAGTTTCTAGAGAGAGAAACACTTGAGAGAGAATATCTAGAGAGAGAAAGTGTTTTCTTTTGTAAATGAATTTATGACTAGCTTGCCTCTTCCAAAGTTGGAAGAGGCTATATATAGTACTTACAATATATCGGGTATTCGTACCCGACTTAAAACCAAAAAACGTACTATTAACTATTAAACTACGAGCTATAATAAACAGTAAAATACACGGGGTGACCGAGTCTTTTTCTAATATCTAACAATCTCCCCCTAAGGGAGGTCACCCCTGAAAATACCAAACTTTAATCACTTCAGTCTTTAGCTCGTAGACATTTGATCTCTTGTACATTTGGGATAGTAATCTTTTGATTCATCTTACGCTTGTCTTTGACTGTGATCCTTGAGGCTTTCATTTGAATCATTGCCCAAACATATATTTAGCATTCATCTTGTAATGGGTTGCCATCTTGTGCACTTATGAATGAATACGTGACATCAGAGTTTGCGGAAGCTTTGACACCTTTATGAGGTCTTTCATAACATCATAACAAGTGTAGGTCGTGTCTTTGCATTCGGTTATTTACTTGACATCTCCGAACAGGAAATTCCATTTTTCCATCTCCATCTCCATCTTTAAGATAACCTGTAATGAAACAGTTAGTAATTAAAGAGAAAAATTGATTTGAAAAGACAGTCCTAAGTGTGTTCCTTATGAAAAGAATTTTTGTAACACTTCGAGAGGTTTTTGATTGTTTGTCAAATGATAAATAACCGTCAATTCCTAAACTGGAACGAGTTGAGTTCACGCATATAACCGCACCATTGTTTCATTCCAGTTGACACAAGATTGATTCTTGTAAGAATTGCACAAGTCACCCTACCTAGAGCTTGTTTGGATGTTGGACTCTAGCAGGATTTCCATCATCATGTGAAAAACTATCGTTTCACTCGGATGTTCTGGCAATATCACAAGGATAATGCGTAGGACTCTTAGGATATACTTGTTTCACAGTGTGTTAAAGACAAAGAATTGGATATGTGTCCTAACGGATTAATTGACGATCTCTTGGCTCAAGACACATAGTGTGTTTTGATTTATAATCGAGGCTGGAGCAGACTGCCACCTGTTTCAATATCAACTAACCGGAGTGAAAGTCAATAGATTACGTGTTAGTCCTCCGTGAAAAAAGAAACAGAAATCTTTTAAAAGATTCTGAGTGGCAAGGAGGGTTGTGCATTCTGCGATCACTTGGTCCATGAATTTCGATCTTCAATGTCAGCAAATCTTCTTAGTGATTCTGGCATGCATATGAATTGACCCGGTTTCTGCCTAATAAGTGAATGGAGGCTTCTTTCTTTACACCATTTATCTTTACGATTCTTTTAATTCTTTCAACCCCTTCAGTGCTTAACCTAGACTTCATGACTATAACCCTTGTTGGGGTTTAATTCCAGATACAAGCTCCATCTCAGTCGGCACTTATCCCTTTATTCTCGCTTTTACCTCCTTTTTCAATTGTCAACTAAGGACTTCTCTCGTAACTAGTGGATTGTCCCCTTGGTAATCCCTCCAGTTATGGCTGGATGCATTGGAATGGTACCTAACCTTACCAACCTTATAACTCCAATTTAAGTAAAATGCATGGTCTGTCTTTTGGTAACAGTTCTCCTTTCCATAAAAGCCAATTGAAAATTCAATTAAGGTACTTACAAAATAAAATATCAAAGGCGATTTATTCCTCGATTGTTTTTTGACATTTTTCAGAAACGCTCCCCCTCAAAATGTGCTTCGGTATTCGAAATTGTTTAGCACGTTTGGGCGGAGTATATGGAGTCCTCATAATCACTGTTTCTTTATATATACACAAATTTTAATCACATTTTTTCTCTCCCCTACATCAAAATTTAAATCCCTTAATGACATTTAGAAATCAATTGATTTAAATATGTTATAAAATTTTGGGAGAAAAGTGTGACCTTAACTCACAAGTCGTGTATTAAACATGTATCTGCTCCCCCTCATCGTTTGAGGGTTATCAATTACTCCTACAATTAATCATCGAAGATTAACAATTCTACTAATGTACAAGGTAAAATATTCATAATAAGAGATAAGATTGACCCTTTTGTTGAAATGAAATGAACGATGTCGTCACTTGTCTGTTGACATCTGTAGTCCAATAATCTCCTTATTCATCTTTCTTCCTCCCAACAAAGCTTTTCTAGACTTCGATAGAATTCCTTCTGATCTGTAGTCTTTTTCTCGATTGCAGTGAATAAGTCTTTGTCTTCTTCTCTTTCCATCCTCTGACCACTTCAATTCTCCATGCCCTTATTGTACTCGTACAGATGAAAACGTCTTTAAACCATTTGGTCCCAGCATTTCCAGACTCTTGTCAACTGTCCCATCACTAAACTTATGAACTCATTCAGTCTCATCATTTCTTAGATCATTTCATTCTGTCTTGAAGACAACTGCCTTGGCTTAGGTGGACGATCTTATAGTCCTTCTTTGAAGTAATAGTCGCTGCATCCCAATAGGACGTTCAAGGTTGATCTTTGTTGGTAACTTTCAATCCCGCGCTGTAAGTCTCCACACGATCCCAGAATCACCAGGTTTCATATCCACATTTGACTGCAGTGTGATACTGATCTGTCTGTCTTGGCAGATGGTTGAGCTTTTCTTGATATTGAGAAGAACAGATCTTTAAAATCATTTGGATGAAGATTTTTGAAATCCTTTTTTTCCGAGATCTTGTATTCTTGGTAAATTCACTCGGCAAAGAATTAATCTCTCATATTTAGTTGAAACGCATATATTTCAAACACTTTGACAATGATCACACTGAATAATTCAGCATCTGCGATCTGACTGCTTCACGATCAGATGACTCACTGTGTTGTTGATAAAGAATGATCCTTCCTCCTAAACCACCAGTGAGTGATGTGCATAGACCGCTCTTGATGTCATATTCGCGTTCACATCTCAACCCATAAAGCGATGGAAAACTAAATTCTTCTAGTCCAAAGTCTAGGTAACGAGCGGCTTTGAGCTTGATATGGATAAGGCAATTTTTTCGCTCTTTGTTACCTGTCAGCAATAATCCAGACCTTATTGAAGAGAATTGTGGTTGAATAGTTACCTGACTTGGTGTCCTCTCTAATGGCATGGTTCAAATAAATTGATCTCAGAATTTGATGACCCTCAGGATTACTCAAATCAACTTTATTTGACAGCAGCTTATGGCATTCATCCATCTGATATTGAAGAAAGACACTGTTCTTGTGAAAGGCTTTAACAAGGTTGAAAGCTGGTCCTTCTAAATCAGCTTTGCAGAGTTTCTTCTTTCCTGTTCGTCTGCAGAACCATTTGATGAATGAACCAATATCATACGTCTTCCTTTGAAGCTTGTTTTCCTCTGGAACTTTAAACGTTGTGGCATATGCATTTTCCCAGTTATGTTCTGGTTCCGAGAAATCATTTGGGGGAATGGCCCATTCTGGTTCAGGTGTAGCACGTCTCTCGCTTTCTGGAATCGGCTTAAACCACGTAGTGGACGACACACCTTGAGGAATGTGGAGCGTTTTCAGTGTCCTCCATATCTGAGTCGATTTCCCTCCATCCTGCTTTGAATGTCCATCTGAAGATTGTCCACTAGAATGTCTGATTCGGGATCATGATAAGTGCAATCGCAGAGTCAACACCAGCCTCTCTTGTGTCAGTGATCTGCCATCCAGTTGAGGAGAGAGTTGGAATTGTTGGAAATGCAAATGCATAACCAGCTCACTTGGTTTCTTGAACTTTGGTCATCAGCTTTCGGAGGAAGGTTTTTATCTGACCTAGAAGCAGGCAGAAAACCAATCTTTCTTCTCTTTGGTTGACCTACCCTGGTTTGATCCAGCTGAAGGGCCTTCATCATCATCATCGTCTTCATCATCATCACTATCATGTTTTCTCTTGTGGTCTTTCACTTTGTCTGCAACTTCCTTATCCATGGCGTCTTCATCCGCTATCAAAGCTTCCATGAGAGCATGGTATAGACGGTAGTTGGTCGTGTTTTTGTTGGCAGACTTCTTCTTATTCATGTGACTGAAGAGAGCACTTTTTAAGGATCAAAACTCAGAAGATCAACTTTATCAGTCTTGACCTGATGGAGGTAAGTTGAATCTTGTTTCTCCTCATCTTGTTCCTTTTTGGCTTTTATAATCTCCATCCGGGACTCTTTTCAGATTCATTGAATTCTGACAGACTCTGGCCAGGCAACACATAGTATCTACACTGATTAAATTTGCAGTTGTGTCTGTTCAAGAACCTTAAGGAGAGCATCAACAAGTTTTTGTTTCCAATATAAATATCACATCCATAGGAACTTGTGATCTTATTGAAGTTAATAACATCAGCAGAGTGAATCAGTCTTCATTTCACTTCAAACATCTCTTGCTCCAATCTTTGCCACTTTTAACGGAAAGGCGATGAATGTGAGTGATTTCCAGGGAGAGATTGTGATTGATGTAGCTTCCCGTGTGATTGGTGTATGAGTGACCAGTAAAATGAGCGGGCATATAAGATAGACCTATCTGTGAAGGAGCAATCATGGCGGAGTTGAAGTTACTGTCCGATGACTTGATCCAGGTATGGTGAAATCATGACTCCTCTCAGAGGCTTTAGATTTCACCTGATCATCTTCGGATGGTTAGTCATGAAGAAATTTATCCCCAGAGTAAAATTGTCATCATCGAGATTTTTCAGGAAAGTTCATAGAGCCAGAATGTACTTTCTGGTTTTATTATCGATGACACGTTACGTCCTGTTAAGGCTTCAGGTTTTCATGAACCTTTAGGTAGGCTGTAGCGAGGAATTCATCATCCATGTGCTCAGGGTTTGGTCCAGCAAGAGACACATGTAATTTTCCAGAGTCTGATCCCAATCAGTTCTTCTTTCAAGGGCTCAGGGTCTGGTCCATCCAAATCCTCATGCGCCCTTCACAGGGTCCGATACAGGAAATTTGCTCTACTCTGATGTTACGGTAGACGAGTCTACTTCGCCTTGATCTTTGTTACCTTTAGGGGCAGCGGCTTCTGTTTCACTTTCAGTTCTTTCTGAATCAGACGTTGATGAAGATTCATGGATCACTTTCTCTGATGTGTCATCATCGGGTTGAGAAGAGGGACCAGTTGTCGAATCAGGAGGAGTTTGATCAACGCCCTAGCAAGGATAAACGATCATATTTCTTTTCTTCTTGATACATCGATCAGGAATGGGCTACTTGTTCTGCAGTTATCAACGACCTTTCCCTTTGTTCCCCGAACTACACAGCAGTTTAGTAGTTTGCTTCTGATACTGGATCCCTGATCGTTACTCCTCCAACAGGTGCCCGACTTTGTGGCAGAAAGGCCGGATCCATGCTAAGCTTGATAGCACGTTCCAGGTCTGCATTATCACCTTCTCCTTCCTCCCTTTTCTTGAGGTGTTTCCAAACTCACTTCTAAGCCCGTTCAAGATCAGGACATCATCGTTCTCTTTGAGGAATAGATTCTTGTTGAGCTTCATCATTCTTCGTCAACCAAGTTTGGAAAAGCAGGCCTTTCCCTTTCTAACTTCAGTGGAAGCTTAACGCTTGGAAGGTTTCTTCTTTGACTGAGGGGGAAGTGATCTGGCTTGGTTTGTTTGACTGGTGTGGTGTTGTGGGCTATTTTGGGTATAGCACCTTTGTTGCTAAGGTTGCACCGCTTGCACTTCCTTGAGGGGTTTTTCTTTGTATTCATCAGCAAACCATTTTCAGATACTATGGGATAATTAAGAGGATTGTCCGAAGGCTTCTGTTCATCAGGGATCGGAATGCCATTCCCACACACTTCAACTGACTCCACCTTTAAGGGACCAAACTTGAGATTTCCTAAAAGATATAATCAATCTCCAGTGTGATGAACAGCAGAATCATGACGACGTATGGAAGTTGTTATTACTTGCCAGAAAAAGATTATCACTTTTGAAAAACCGTCCATAAGGGATGAGGATATGAGTTTACTTTCTTCTTTGGGTTCTTCAGACTGGCTTTGTGGCTTGCTTTGTGTGAGAAAAAAGTCTGGATCCCTGAGTAAACTCTTCCCATATCAGCTCTGCATGATCAACATTAGTTTGAGTGACGATTCCCCCACATCAATTGGGGGAGAACAGGTTTGTCCTGGGTTTGTCACTCGCCATAAGTCTTTCCAGTCAAGCACTGGTTGAGCAATGATAGGAATTTCCCTCCGAAGGTTGATACACATAATTCTCCGTAAACTGGAAGGCAATTTACTAACAGGATCAGGATATCCCACTCATTAACCAAAATCAGCACTGTGTCTCCAACGGAGGTAACTCAAATGGGTGAGTTGGGTTGACAGGAGTAATCGCTAATGCCTTTCTGAGAAGATCAGCACTTAGATCGAACCATTGTTCATCAAGTTGACAACTATAAACCCCAGTCTTCTCGTTATATGACATTGTCTTCCAGAACTGTTGCAGGTAGATAGCGGGAACATTTGCTGAGGCAGTGAATGCTTGGAAGAAGTTGGTATTACTCAGAATGTCCACTGATATCTGAAAGATGGGGTTCTTTTGAATCTTTTGTGCATTGAAAAGTAGGTGTGCTTTTCCCGATGTTAAACCACTGAAGCGAGTTAACAATCTGTCTCATCTTTTTTCTTGTAGGAGGTTGAGCGGGAACATTTTGTTCTGCCATCGTATTCTGCAAAAGGGCATTAACAAAGTAGACAAACATTGAAGAGAAACGAAGTTAGAGAGAACGTTAGCATTGATAAAAGTCCATGTAACTGCACGATTGATTAACAACAGCGGTAATCTGGTTTTCATGAAAATCAACAACCATTGAACTGCAACAGGAAGCAAATTATCCAACAGGATCAATTACTCTTGTTAACTAAGCCGTATGGGAGTTTTAGAAAAGCAATTGGGTCATTCGAAGGGGCCTTGATAGATTATTGGGCTCAATGGGCCAAAGTATGAAACTTAGCCCAAACCGCCGCCAGGCAGAATGCCAACTCGCCGTTAGGAGAATTGAGCAAACCGCCGCGAAAAGGAGCGGGTTGAATATTTTAATGAATAAAAATATTCGACCAAACCGCCGAGAGACGGCGGTTTACCTGTTGGATTAAAATAATATATAAATTTAGGCAACCCGCTGTTTATGCAACCCGCTGTTTAGGCAACCCGCTGTTTAGGCAACCCGCTGTTTAGGCAACCCGCTGTTTAGGCAACCCGCTGTTTTTAGGCAACCCGCTGTTTTAGGCAACCCGCTGTTTTTAGGCAACCCGCTGTTTTTAGGCAACCCGCTGTTTTTAGGCAACCCGCTGTTTTTAGGCAACCCGCTGTTTAGGACCAGCGGGTTGAGTATTTTATTAAAAACTAATAAAATAACCAACTCGCCATCAAGAAAAATACGCAACTCGCCATTAAGAAACTTAGGCGAATCATTCATTTTTGTTTGAGATGGAAGTCCACACATTAAAACCTATTAAATATATACCAATGAACAATTCCCAGTATTAAGTCATATCTTAAAACACTACATTGGCATTTACATCTAAAAACGACCCTAGATCTATTTTTCTACACTTTTTGATGTGTTTTTGATCGATTCCTTTGATATACACATATAATATATGATATAGATTAAGGATCGAAGAATACCTTTGCAAAAAACACTGAAAATAGGGCGATTTGGTGACTTCTGTTACCTTCTTGGTCTCGAGTTGCCATTTGGTCAACCAAAAAGTTAGCAAAAATCGTCAAAATAAAAAAAACACACACACACACGCAAACTCGCCCAGCCAAGAACGAGTCACAAATCGCCGATTTTCATGTTTTTTGCAAAGGTATTCTTCGATCCTTAATCTATCTCATTTATTAATTGTGTATATCAAAGGATTCGATCAAAAACACATCAAAAAGTGTAGAAAAATAGATCTAGGGTCGTTTTTAGATGTAAATGCCATTGTAGTGTTTTAAGATATGACTTAGATACTGGGAATTGTTCATAGGGTATATATTAATAGGTTTTAATGTGTGGACTTCCATCTCAAACAAAAATGAATGATTCGCCTAAGTTTCTTAATGGCGAGTTGCGTATTTTTCTTGATGGCGAGTTGGTTATTTTATTAGTTTTTAATAAAATACTCAACCCGCTGGTCCTAAACAGCGGGTTGCCTAAAACAGCGGGTTGCCTAAAAACAGCGGGTTGCCTAAAAACAGCGGGTTGCCTAAAAACAGCGGGTTGCCTAAAACAGCGGGTTGCCTAAAACAGCGGGTTGCCTAAACAGCGGGTTGCCTAAACAGCGGGTTGCCTAAACAGCGGGTTGCCTAAACAGCGGGTTGCATAAACAGCGGGTTGCCTAAATTTATATATTATTTTAATCCAACAGGTAAACCGCCGTCTCTCGGCGGTTTGGTCGAATATTTTTTCATTAAAATATTCAACCCGCTCCTTTTCGCGGCGGTTTGCTCAATTCTCCTAACGGCGAGTTGGCATTCTGCCTGGCGGCGGTTTGGGCTAAGTTTCATATTTTGGCCCATTGAGCCCAATAATCTATCAAGGCCCCTTCGAATGACCCAATTGCTTTTCTAAACTCCCATCCGGGCTTAGTTAACAAGTAATTGATCCTGTTGGATAATTCTGCATCCTGTGCGATCATGTGTAGATTTTCATGAAACCAGAGTTACCGATGTTGTTAATCAATCGTGCAGTTACATGACTTTTATCAATGCTAACGTTCTCTCTAACTTCGTTTCTCTTCAATGTTTGTCTACTTTGTTAATGCCCTTTTGCAGAATACGATGGCAGAACAAAATGTTCCCGCTCAACCTCCTACAAGAACAGATGAGCAGATTGTACCTCGCTCTCAGTGGTTAACAATCGGGAAAAGCAACCTACT
This sequence comes from Tanacetum coccineum, assembly GCA_026074375.1. NCBI lineage: Eukaryota > Viridiplantae > Streptophyta > Magnoliopsida > Asterales > Asteraceae > Tanacetum > Tanacetum coccineum. The sequence goes on from BQNB010066089.1 coordinate 18,244, forward strand.
TTTCAATGCACAAAAGATTCAAAAGAACCCCATCTTTCAGATATCAGTGGACATTCTGAGTAATACCAATTCCTTCCAAGCAATTCCACTGCCTCATGCAAATGTCCATATATCTACCTGCAACATTCTGGAAGACAATGTCGATAATAACGAGAAGACTGGGGTTTATAGTTATGTCACTTGATGACCACATGTATCGAGTCTAAGTTCTGATCTTCCAGAAAGGCCTTAGCGATACTCCAGTCACCCACTCACCCATTTGAAGTTCCCGATCCGTCTGTACACAGTGCTTGATTATTTGTAAATGACTGGGATATCCTGAACCTGTAGAAATTGTCTCCAGTATACGGACGAATTATGTGTATCAACCTTAGGAGTGGGAAAATTCTATGCATTGCTCAACCAGTGCTTGACAGGAAAGACTTCTGCAGTGAACAAAACCCAGACACCCAGTCTTGCAAATTGCTGTTGAGGGGGGGGGGGAATCGTCACTCAAACCTGATGTTGATCATGCTAGATCAGATGGGAAGAGTTTACATCAAGGGAATCCATACATTTTTTCTCACACAAAGCAAGCCCCCCAACAAAGCCAGTCTGAAGAGACCCAAAAGAAGAAAAGTTAACTCCACACCTCATCCCTATGGACGGTTTTCCAAGAGATAAACTATTTACTTGGGCAAAGTAATAACAACATCCATAGTCGTCCTGATTCTGCCTTTTCTTCGACACTGGAGATGATTTAATCTTATGAAATCTCAAGTATGTCCTAAAGGTGAGTCATGAATTGTGGGAATGCAATTCCCGATCCCCTGATAACAAGAAGCATTTCCGACAATCCTCTTATTATCCCAAGTATATGAAAATGGTTGCTGCGAATACAAAGAAAACCCCTCAAGAAAGTGCAAGCATGCAACCAGCAACAAAGCGTGCTACTCCCAAAAAGCCCACAACCACCACACCAGTCAAACAAACCAACAGATCCCCCTCCGTCAAAGAAACCTTCAAGCGAAGCTTCCACAGAAAGTTTTAGAAAGGGAAAGCCTGCTTTCCCAACTTGTTGACGGAAGAAGATGAATCTCAACAAGAAATCTATTTTACCTCAAAAGTAAGATGATGATCCTGAATCATGAACTTGCTAAGAAGTTGATTTTGGAAACACCTCAAGAAAAGGAGAAGGAGGAAGGTGAATAATGCAGACCTTGAACGTGCTATCTAGCTTAGCAAGATCGTCCTTTCTGCACAAAGTGGGCACCTGATGGAGGAGTAACGATCAGGGATCCAGTGACAGAAGGCACCTCCCAAACTGCAATGAATTATTGGGTAAAGTTGAAATGGTGGGGTGTGCCCTGTTGTTACTGAAGAACAATTAAGCCCAACACTTATCGATCTACTCAAAGAAGAAAAGAAACTACTGATCATTTATACCTTGCTAGGCGTTATCAAACTCCTCTGATTCCTACAACTGGTCCCTCTTCTCAACCCGAAATGACACATCATAGAAAGTGATCCATTAATCTCATCACCGTCAGATTCAGAAAGAACAGAAAGTGAAACAGCAAGCCGCCTGCTCCTAAAGGTTACAAAGATCAAGGTGAATTAGACTCCTTCTACCGTACATCAGGAAGTAAGCATTCCTTGTATCAGACCCTGTGAAGGCGCATGAGGCTATTGCTGGACCATAAGAAGAATAAGTAGAACCCTGAGCCCATGAAAGAAGACCAAATTGGATCTACTCTGGAAAATTTACATTGTCCTACTTGCTGGACCAAACCCTGAGCACATGGATGATTGAATTCCTCGCTACCAGCCTACCCAAAGGTTTTCATGAAAACCTAATCTCATACAGACGAACGTGTCAACGATAATAAACCAGAAAGTCATTCTGGCTCTATGTCTTCGCCTGAAAAATCTCTATGACAATTTAACTTTGGTCAATTACTTCATGACAAGACAACCGAATATGATCATGAGAAATCAAAGCTCGAGATTAGTCTGATTCCACCATACCTGATTCAATTCATCGACAGTAACTTCAACTCCTCCATGATTGCACCTACACAGAGGTCTCATCTTCTAAGGCCGTCAGTTACTGGTCATCCTCCACCAAACAACACGAAGCTACCAACAATCACCACATCTCTCCAGAAATCACTCCATTCATCGCCCTTCAGTTAAGAGTGGCAAGATCGGAGCAAGAGATGTATGAAGTGAAGTGAAGACTGATCCCACTCGTGCTTAAGTTTTAACTTCAATAAGATCCACAAGTATCCTATTGGCTGTTGATAAAAAAATTATTATCTAAGAACAAAACTTGATGATCTCTCCTTAAGGTTCTTGAACGACACACTGCAAATCTAATCGAGAAATACTCTGTGCTGCCTGGACCAGAGTCTATCCAGAATCAAGAATCTGAAAAGAGTCCGAAGGAGATTATCAAAGCCAAAAAGGAACAAGAAGATGTAGAAACAAGAGTTCACTTACTCCATCAGGTGTCAACTGATAAAGTTGATCTTGAAGAATTTGATCTAAAAAGTGCTCTCTTTAGTCACATGAATAAGAAGAAGTCTGCCAACAAAAACACGACCAACTACCGTCTATACCATGCTCTCATGGAAGCTTTAATAGCGGATGAAGACGCCATGGAGTAAAGGATGTTGCATAAAGGTGAAAGACCGACAAGAGAAAACATGATAGTGATGATGAGAAGACGATGATGTAAGATGAAGGCCCTTCAGCTGGGATCAAACCATTAGGTCCAACAAAGAAGAAGAAGATCTGATTTCTGCCGCTTCTAGTCAGCTAAACATCCTCCGAACAGCTATGAACCAAAGTTCGGCCAAAGAAACCAAGGATTCTGTGAGGCTCTTGCTTCCAAACAACATCCAACTCTCCATCCAGCTCTCACCTCAACTGGATGGCAGATCACTGACACAAGAGATGCTGGTGCTGACTCTTCGATGCACAGATCTGATCCCGAATCAGAACATTCTGAACAATCTTCAGATGACATTTCAAAGCAGGATGAAGGGAATGACTCAGATATGGAGGACACTGACAACGCTCACATTCCCAAGGTGTCGACCACTACGTGGTTTAAGCCGATTCCAGAAAGCGAGAGACCTGCTACACCTGAACCAGAATGGACCATTCCCCCAAATGATTTCCCGGAACCAGAACATAACTGGGCAAATGCATACGCCACAACGTTTAAAGTTCCGGAGGAAAACAAGCTTCAAAGGAAGACGTATGATATTGGGTCGTTCATCAAATGGTTCTGCAGACGAACAGGAAAGAAGAAGCTCTGCAAAGCTGATTTAGAAGGACCAGCTTTCAACCTTGTTAAAGCCTTTCACAAGAACAGTGTCTTTCTTCAATATCAGATGGATGAATGCCATAAGCTGCTGACAAATAAAGTTGATTTGAGTAATCCTGAGGGTCATCAAATTCTGAGAAATATATATGAACCACTGCCCTTAGGAGGTCCACCAGGTCAGGTAACTATTCAACCACAATTCTTCTTCAATAAGGATCTGGAATATCTGCTGACAGGTGACAAAGAGCGAAAAATTGCCTTATCCATATCCAAGCTCAAAGCCGCTCGTTACCTAGACTTTGGCCTTGAAGAATTAGTTCCTTCGTTGTGGGTTGAGAGTGAACGCGAATATGACATCAGTGCGGTCTATGGCATCACTCACTGGTGGTTTAGGAGGAAGGAATTCTATATCAACAAACACAGTGAGTCCTCTGATCGTGAAGCAGTCAGATCGCAGATGCGAATTCTCAGTGTGATCAGTGTCAAAGTGTTTGAAAAATATGGATACAACTATCTAAGAGAGATAATTCTTCGCCGAGCTGATTACCAAGAATACAAGATCTCGGAAAGGGATTTCAAAAATCTGCATCCAAATGATTTTGAAGATCTGTTCCTTCTCAATATTCAAGAAAAGCTCAACCATCTGCCCAAGACAGACAAGATCAGTCTTCACACAGCAGTCAACATGTGGATAAGAAACCTGGTGATCAGGAATCGTGTGGGAGACTTACAGCTCGGGATTGAAAGTTACCAAACAAAGATCAACCTTGAACATCCTAATTGGGATGCAGCCGACTATTACTTCAAAGAAGACTATACGATCGTCCCTAAGCCAAGAGCAGTTGTCTACAGAGACAGAAATGATCAAAGAAAACTGATGAGGCTGAATGAGCTTCACAAGTTTAGTGATGGGACGTTGACAAGAGTCATGGAAAAGCTGGACCAAATGGTTAAAGACTTTCATCTGTTCGAGTACAATAAGGGCATGGAGACTAGGAAATGGTCAGAGGATGACAAGAGAAGAAGCAAAGACTTCATCACAGCAATCGAGAAAAGACTACAGATCAGAAGGATCTATCGAAGTCTAGAAAGCTTTGTTGGAGGACGAATAAGAGATGTTGACTACAGGCTGATCAACAGAACAACGTGACAACATCGTCATTACAATCAAAAGGTCAATCTTATCTCTTATTGTGAATAATATACCTTGTACATTAGTAGCTAGTTAATCTCTTGATGATTAAGTGTAGGAGTAATTGATATCCCTCAACGATTGAGGGGGAGCAGTTATATGTTTCTTATACGTCTTGCGAATTAAGACCATACTTTTCTCCCAAATTTTATAACATATTTAAATCAATTGATATCCAAAATGTCAAAGGGTTTCAAATTTTTGATAAGGGGAGAAAATGTGTATAATAAAGAACAGTGATTCTTAGGACTCATATACTCCTCCCAAACGTGCTAAACAATTTCGAACACCGAAGCACATTTTGAGGGGGAGCGTTTCTGAAAAATGTCAAAAACAATCGAGGTACTAAACGCTTAGATATTTATATCATGAGTGCCTTAATTGATTTTTCAATCGGTTTTATGGAAAGGAGAACTGTACCAAAATACCGACCATGCATTTTACTTAATTGGTGTTATAAGGTTGGTAAGGTTAGGTACTATTCTCAATGATCCAGCCATAACCGGAGGGATCTACCCAGGGACAATCCACTAGTTAGTGTAGAAGTCCTTAGGTATGACATGGAAAATTAGTAAAAGTGAGAATAAGGGAAAAGTGCCGACTGAGATGGAGCTAATACTGGAATAAACCCAACAAGGTTCTAGTCATGAAATCTCGGTAAGCGCTGAAGGGGTTGAAGAATTAAAAAAAAGAATTGTAAAGATAAAGGGTGTAAAGAAAGAAGCCCTCCATTCACTTAGGCAGAAACCGGGTCAATTCATATGCTGCCAGAATCACTAAGATGATTGCTGACATTGAAGATAGACATCATGGACCCAGTGATGCAATGCACAACCCTCCCTAGCCACTCAGAATCTTTCAAAAGATTTCTGTTTCATTTCTCACGGAGACTAAACACGTTATCTATTGACTTTCTCACTCCGAGTTAGTTGATATTGAACAGGTGGCAGTCTGCTCCAGCCTCCGATTACTAAAACCAAAACGCACTATTGAGTCTAGAGCCAAGAGATCGTCAATTAATCTCGATAGGACACGTATCCAATTCTCTTGTCTTTCACACACTGTGGAAACAAGTCGATCCTAAGAGTCCTACGCATTATCCCTGTGATATTGCCAGAACATCCGAGTGAAACGATAGTTGTTCACAATGAAGATGGAAATCCTGCTAGAGCCAACATCAAACAAGCTCTAGGTAGGTGACTTGTGCGATTCTACAAGAATCAATCTTGTGTCAACTGGAAAGAAACAATGGTGCGGTTCTGCGTGAATCAAATGTTCCAGTATAGGCAATGATGGTTATTTATCATTTGACAAACAATAAAAACTCTGAAGTGTGCAAAAATTCTTTCATAAGAAAACATTCAGACTGTCGTTTCAAATCAATTTTCTCTTTATTACTATTGTTCATTATTAGGATATCTTAAAGATTGGTGAGTGGAGATGGAAATTCCTTGTTCCGGAGATGTCTAAGTAAATAAACTGAAGCCGAGACACGACTAACTTGTTATGTTTGCTATGAAAAAGACTCATATATGGTGTCAAAGCTTCCGCAAACTCTGTGCATTGCTTCTACACAATGTGCACAAGATGGCGATCCATCACAAGATGATGTAAGTTTATGTTTGGACGATGGGATTCAAGAAAGTCAAGATTCACATTTAAAGACTAGCGTAAGATGAATCAAAAGATTACTATCCCAAATAAACAAGAGATCAAAATCTACGAGCTAAAGAATGAAGTGATTAAAGTTTGGTATTCTCTGGGGTGACCTCCCTTAGGGGGAGATTGTTAGATATTAGAAAAAGACTCGGCCACCCCGTGTATTTTACTGTTTATTATAGCTCGTAGTTTCTAGCTATTCTTAAGTCTTTAACTAATTGTTCATTTTGTTCTTTTAGATCTTTTACACTTTCTAAACAAGATGAACAACAATTTGAGTCATTAGATACCTCAGAGTTTATAGAAGAATTTAAACTTGTTGAAGAATAAGCCATGAGAGCAAAATTGGTTAGACCTTCTTCTGCTTGGTCACTCCAATCATAGCCAAATCCATCACACTAAGACACTAAGGAATTTGAAGTGGTTTCTTCAACTGGCACAATCCTTCTTGCAGGCTCCTTGTTCCTGTTGTCTTGATTCCTAGGTGCCCTGCACTCCTTTGCAAAGTGTTCTTTTTTGTGGCAGTTGAAACACACAACCTTGGACTTGCCATACCCAATTCTTTCTTTGTTGTTCATGTCCAGCTTCCTTCTAGTATTCTTCAGGAATCTTTTTGCTCTCATAGTTAGCATATCAATGTTCCACCTCAAGTCCATCTCTTCTAGATCATCAGGATCGATTTGTTGAAGTTCTTCATTATCAAGCTGTGGAATACTTGGTTGGCTAGCAAAGAAGGAATAAATCATAGCATTACTAAAATTTTCACCAAATTTTGAGATATCAGCAGCACCTTGAGTGCTAGCAGTATTAACACCCTGAGCAGTATTAACTGCTCCAGATGCATTGTTAGTGCTGCCAGTAGATAGAAAGGCTACATTATGTGAGTTAGTGGTTGAGTTAGATGTCCCCTTGACCTCTAATTCATAAGCCTTCAGGTTGTTGAAGAGGTCATCCAAACTTAATGTTTTAATCTCTGGTTTGTTTCTCCACACAATAGTATGCATAGCCCATTCTTGTGACAAACTTCTCAAGAACTTCTGATTGATGTCTTCTTGAGAGATAACGTCATCATGCATCTCTAGTTGACTAATTTGCTTTTGAAGCCTTTCATAGGTTTGTTCAATCACCTCTGTGCTGGATGCAACAAAGTTTTCATACTACTTCTTTAGAATATTTTTCTGTGTTATTTGTAGCAGTATTACCTCAAAATCTGTTCTCAATAGCCTGCATCAATGACTTAGCATCCTTGTATGTGTTGAACTTTAATTGATTCTCATTAGGTAAGGCCATCAACAAAGTGCTTCTTGCCTTCAACTCTTCCCTTCTTTGTGCCTTTTTTTCAATACTTGTAGGAGGGATAACAGTGTCCTTACCATCAACAATTTTTGTTACTTTGAGTGCATTACCATTTTCTATGATTTCTCATAGAGTGTAATCAATGCACTGTAGGTACTGCTCCATCCACATCTACTATAGATCATACTCACCAGGTTGGAGTATGGGTAGCTTGATGGTTTGAGTAGTTTAAGAATCCATAGCCTCTTGAAAAAGTAGATCTTGTGTATAGTAGAGTTTCTTCTTATTCAAAGCTTCTCACAAGCTCTGATACCACTTGTTGATCCCAATATAACAGATCTTGCTTAGCTTGTATATGCTTAAGTTGTATTGAATAAATCCAACACAACTATGACAGAAACTTTGATTGTGAATATCAAAGACTATGTGGAATCTAGTCAATGATACTAAGAAGAATTATAATGAAACAGTAATAAACATGATCAATAACAAAATAGTTTACCAAACTTTCAGCCTCAATATAAAACGAACACTCTTAATAGTGTTAGGGTTACAAAACCTTAAAGCTATAATGATATAAAAAACAAAACAATTTTTAGATCTCTAACTCTATGCCTTAGGACCTCCTTTTATACACCAAGGAGTCCTAACTGGCTTACAATATTTTCCTAAGTTATCATGATCTTCTAAACATATAACATATACGTATATTTTACAAAAATATCTCATACTTATCCTGTAAGTAATCTTCATAAACAATCTTCATCTTTATCCTTTCTTTTGTCTTTATCCTTCTGACAGCAAAAACTCTTCTAGCAGATGTAATCTTTTAACAGTTGTAACCAGCAACATTAACTTTTATACTAGCAGCACTGACTTAGCAGTATTAACTCCAAGATCATCATGAAGTCTTTTAATCCCAACAGGGTTACTTGTGACACTTTTATAATCCGTCATCTATTCGAATCTAGTATGTCTTTTATTACTCTTTTCATTCCTATTATTATTAACAAGGTAGCCATGAGATGCTAAAGCTCTTATGACTACTCGGATATGTTAATATAATAAAGAAGCGTTTGATGTTATTATGATGTTGTTAATCCCATGTTTGTATTAAAATCCTATTGTATTTAATCTTATAAACTTTGTTTATCTGTCTTGATTATATATGCATAATGGTATTGGTCGAAAGACCCATTGTGTATTATATGGTTTTAAAGATTTGTCTATGGATCTTTATCATTTGTTTAGAGGAATCTGGTTATGTTAATTGATAAGCAAAATAGATTTGATATCTTAGTGATTGGTTAATTGAGTGACACATTTGACTAAGTCAATCAAATATAAGTCTTAGGTTAAAACGGATAATTTGTGAAAACAATTTTTTGACGAAAAAAGTTTTTTTGTGAATTAAGAATAAAATTAAGATCATGATTATCATCATTGCTACTGAATTATATGAACTATTTGAGTAGTTATATTTTCTTATCATTGAATTTTCTTATTACCATTATTTATCCAAAAGTTATTATTGTTTGTTATAAGTCTTTTGATTGTGCGAACATAAACAAATCCATGTGGATCGAACTGGTCTTACCTGAAATATTATACTACATACATGGGTTATACTTTACTTGTCTGTTGGTTTAAAACTTGGTAGAACTAGTATTATAAATTTAAAGCTTTCTCAACACATCAACCACCCTAAATCATACCCTTGCATATCGTTTTATAGGAGAAGGAGTGCTTACATGTTAGCCTTCTAGGGCGATGTGGGAAAAAAGATAAATATAAACGTAAACTATGAAACATGACTTCAAAAGGTAAACAACGTGAGTGACCAGGACTTAATAGATTCCAAACATGACACTTACTCAAAAAATTATTTTAAAGTAGTCTTAAAAGCAATGTATCTTGTTTGAAATTTCCTAACACTTGTCAGCAACATTGAGTACTCTGTTACGCAGACTAGTTAAAAAGATACATTATTAGCCTTTGGGTGATAACTAGCTCTAATACTAACTTGATTATGATATAATCTATATTAATGATAGTTATCAGGTTATCTCAAAATCATTTAACAAAGGCTTTGTGTTATTTTCGAAAAACATTAGACATCGATATGTAAAATTCTTTAGCAATCAAGTTTATAAAATCATAACATATCTTGTCTATTAGAATTTTGTTGAAAATATCTTGAAAGAGATAGGATGTCACACTATATCTCAAGCGGAGGGTCACTAAGCCGCTGCCGTCGTTTCGAATAATCTCAAACGGATGCAACCTGAATGATGCTAAGAACGTTCTTGAGTACTCTAGAATGGATGCAACTTATATCGCTGACGCGCTTTTTGATATAAACAATTAGGCACATAAATTCAATTATAACACATTAATTGAGAAAATTAGTTGACGTTTAAACACTCTTATATTTCAAAAAAGGATGGTCATTAAGTTGTTGGCGCGGTTTTCAAATACTCACAAACGGATGCAACCCAAACGATGCGCACAACGTTTTTGAATATCCTATACCATATGCATTTGACGTTAACTTTATTTGGCATTATAAAAATATACATATTGGATTGTATTCCTTTTGATTCACGTGACAAAAACATTTATTCACAATTAGTGGTTCATTTTAACGGTCTAAGTAAAAAATCGTTTATTTGAAAAAAAAAATCTAATTCAAAACAGTCCAATTTTTCCAAGTGACATAGTCCAATTTAGCTTAATAATCCAAAATTCATTTTGACCCCTTTACATTACTTTATTTGAATTTTTGCAAGAATTTTGACCCCTCAAAATTTGAATCGTAGTATTTTGACAAAAAAAGTTAAACCGTATGATTTTTTTCTTAAAATAAATCGTAAGATTTTTGAAAAAATTGTTAAATCGTAACCTAAATCGCAATAAATTTTAAATCGCCTGATTTTTAAATCGTGTGATTTTTAAATAGCATGATTTTTTTAAACCTTTAAATCGAAAGAAAAACTTAAATCGCAAGATTTAAATTTTGTAAACTGCAAGATTTCATAAACTCAAAACCATAACTTTTGGATTCAAAACACAACCTCAAGTGATAGACACGTTCAAAACAACATGTTAACCTCATTTTCAATCCTATTTCGCATCTAAACTTACTCAAACACACTCATGTTATAAACCGCAAGTAATAATGAATCAACACACATGATTTTATGATTCAAACATTTAAAGGGATGTTTCAAAAGCATTTACAAGCTACATATAATCATTTGAACATAAACTAACTCACTACATAAAAACCCTATGACCTTTTCTTATTTCACATAAACACAACTCAAAAATCATTCTAAACTCACTCTATGTTTCAAACCACTTAAATTGGATTAGCACCCTCTAAATCACACCTAAATGATCTAAAGCCCTATCGTTAATTGTTTCAAAACACAACTTTTAAAAACATGAAACCAAATTTGATTTCAATCGATTTTGATTGTGATTAAAACAAGTTAATTACATATACATATGAGTTATAAACATGATTCTAAACAACTTTAAAGTTTTACATTTTCTTCAAAAACGGATTCATGAATTGTACTTGATTCTAGCGATTTAGAAAGAGAGAAAATAAACTTGTTAATTTTTGAAAAAATTCCTAAACCAAAAGAAATGAGTAGTTATAGAGTGGAGTTTTAGATTTGGTAGATCTAGTCCCTAGAGTTTGACTAACTTTGCAAATTCCTTCCAAATTTATCCCTAGTCTTTTTAAATTATCAAGTGTTGCCACTTTGCGTCCTTTGTGGTTTCTCAGCTCTAGGACACTTATTCCTAAATTAATTTTAAGTCCTTAAAGACATTAACTTGTGGTACGTTTAACCCTTGGAGTTAAAATAAATTAACTCCCTCTCAAATTATGGCCCGTTAAGTTAAAAATCTTTTCTTGATTCATTTGTGACTTTGGGTAAGCATATTCGAAAGAACATTTCTCCCCCTCGAACAAAGACCCAAAGTCTATTTAAAGATTTGTTGGATTTGTTTGTAAGTTCAAATTTTCTTTTAAACACTTGTTGGATGACAAAACTGATTCTGTTTTTATTTCTAGCTTTTGAAAATGTGTGTACCGTTTCTATATCATTTCCACAATCAAACTACACAAAATATAAGAAGAAAATAGGAAGAAACTTAGAGAGAGAAAGCTAGAGAGAAGTTAGAGAGAATGGATGATTGTTTACTTGCTATATGAAAAACAAATAAACAACCAACCATCCTTAATATGCTAGAGAGGTGTTTATATATGGGATGAAACCCTATGTAACACCTAATGGTTTTAAGATAGGCATGGCTCAGGTTTTGGTTGGCTTTAAGCCCGTAACGTATACAAGATTAGATTAATTAATGAGATCGGTTATCCTTTTTAGCATATTACAACATATACAATATAATGACTGAGACTTCCTTATCGAATGACCGAGACTTCCTTGTTTGACTTAATATTTTGAGGGTAACAATCTCCCCCGAAGTGAGGTCATTAAGATTAAACTCTGTGATTGAATTGTCTTTAAGCTCGTGTAGTCTTGGTCTTGGTCTTGGTCTTGGTCGTTATCTTTGTTGTAGGCTTGTTCCTTCATGTTGTATGATCTTTGATCTTGAGCCTTTGTCGTTATCTTTTGACTTTGTCTTTAATTCTGTGATCCTTAAATATTTCTCCTTGAGATCTTTGCCATCTTGCAATCTTGTGTCCTTACTAACATTCTCATAATTTGCCTCATCTTGAAAGCTTGCTAACAATCTCCATTGACAATCTTTGTCTTGATAATCTTCATATCTTTAAGGAAGATATTGAATATCAGAGTTGCGGAAGTCTTTATCTTTGTTTGATCTTGAGCTTTCTTGATTCTTGAATCATTGATGCTTATAGTATGTCTTTGTAGCTTGATCATTAGCATGTGGTAATGAATATGACGATGATGGAATGAAGTAGTTACTCCATCGTCTTAACCTGCATCTATTAGGGTTAGCAATAAATAATAGATATAGATGAATCTTGTCTTTGTCATTTGTCAGTTTCAGTAACTTTAACCTCTGGTTCCGTGAGGACCATTTCACATTATAAATAATGTACTTGTGATTAGGTAGATTCAATAAAAGAACCTCCTTGATAGGGTCTCCAGCTTAAAGTGTTAGATCATCTAACACAGATGCATTAGATTCACCGTACTTGCTTGTTCTCCTTACCGAACACCTCAAAGCAGGATGCCACATTAATAGTATTGCTACTATTAAAACGGTAGAAGTGAATCAGTTTGTTACTATCTTAGTGATTGAGTCATCAATTCATACTGTACCAAAATCGATATCCAGTTGATACAAGCTTAATTCATATAGAATCTCGCTAGTCCCCTACTTTAGTGCTGTTTGATGATGACATTGGAAGGATATCCATTCGTCACTATGAAATACTAAAGAGTGTCACTCTGAATCTTTTGGCATAATCACAAGGATAATGTGTAGGACTCTTTGTTATCACTTATGTTCTAGATGTTGAACAATAAGCGTTTATCATGAAATGTGTCCTAATAAGATTTGTTTATTTGTAGCTCTAGACTCGATTTGTGCATTTTTGTTTTAGTGATCCAGGCTGGAGCAAACTGCTACCTTTTCAATATTAACAATCTCAGAGTGAGAAGTCAATAGAAGTCGTGTGTATCTCCATGACAAATGAGACAAGAATATTTTGAGAGAAACTTGAATGGCTGGGAAGGGTTGTGCAGTGCATCATTGGGTCCATGATGTCTTCCTTTAATACAAGAGTTCATCTTTGTGAAGACTGATAGCATATGCATTGACCTGATTTCTGTCTAAGTTGTGTGGAGGGCTTCTTTCTTTTCACCCTTTACACAATATTATTTTTCATTCTTCAACCCCGTCAATACTTACCAAGATGTCATTACTATCACCATGTTGTGATTGTTCTGGCGATAACTCATGTCTTAGTTAACATTTTTTCCTTTTCTCATTCTTCTCAAAATCATACCTAAGAACTGTTATTTCTAACTATGAAGTTTCCTTGGGTAGACTCCTCCAGTTCTGGTTATATCATAGGACTAATACATAACCTAACCAACTTATGACTTCAGAATCGTCGTGAATTAGTTGGTTGTTGGGTATTTGATCATAACCATAAAACCTTGTTTGAAAATCAATCAAAGTGTTTGATAAATATCAAAACGTTTAACACTTTGAAAGTTTCATCTTTTAAAAAACTTCTCCTACACACGTGCATCGACATTCGAAAGTGTTTCACACATGTGGGTAAGAGTGAAAAACACTTTGAGTCTTTTAGATCACTTATTATTTTTGTAGATCACATTTTAATCACATTTTCCCTTATTTTAAATAGTAAATCTTACTATTTAAAATACCAACTAATTAAAATTTATCATGAAAAATACTTGGGAAGAAAAATGTTTAAGAATGAATTAGGGAAAAATTATGAAAAAGTTCCATCAGCTCCCGTCAAATTTACATCTGTTTGACACTATAAAAATAATACCAAGTTTGTAAAAACGAATATAAAATTGAGGGTGAGACGGTATTGAGCACACAATTTTGAAATATTATGAATTGTCATTGAAAAATTCTTAAAAAATTATGCTCAGACATTGGATCATCTTATAACAAACATTCGAAATCAAGTTATGTCATTATTACCACTTATTTGTTATAAATAAACTTTTTAGAATGTTTGGAATATATAAAAATTGTCTTGAGAAGATGTATCCAAAAGCATTAAAACTTTAGTTTTGAAAAACCCCCCCTCAAAAATTTATTCACTTGTAAAAATAATTGTCTTTTGAAAGCTTCGTAAGGAAGGGAGTGTTGAACACACAATTTTGAAAGATATCACAATTGTTATATCACTTTTTGTCAAATGTTGTCATGAAAGAGTTATTCTTGAAAAATTATGTTCAACTTTTGAAAAACTACTTGTTAGAAGACTTCTCTTATCACGCTAAGGATAATGACACTAAAGCGTACACTATCCTTTGTTAATATAGTCCAAGTTATAACCTGAGAGCGATTACAAATCATTGTCATGAGCTTCAAAACTTTGAATGTTTTATATAAATAGCTCAAGATCAAGAAAATTGCTTCTGTCGTTGTTAGGATAAGTTATCTTTAAAGATAAAATTTCCTTACTTTGAAGTTTGGGTTATGTACTGAATTGTACATAAGCCATAAAGAAAGTTAGAAATGACATGTTTTGAAACTTTTGAACTCTCGCTCGAACTTCATTTACCCACTCGTGTCAATGTTAATCGACATTCTAGGTACATAAATGTTATCGATTCCAAGAGACATGTCAAGAAGATTCTTTTTGGAAATTTTTGAATTTTCTAATTTTGTATTTTCTTTTTGAAATTTTCTATTTTTGTAATTTCTTTTTATATGTTTTATATTTTTGTATTTTTCATTTTCAAAGATATTTACATGTCGATGTTTGATGATATATCAAGCAGATTTATTTGCCATAACCTCCAGTTCTATTGTAGTCAAACATCTCATACCAAGTCATTTAACAAGGTACTCAAACCTATCTTTTGACAGAGCTTTAGTAAACAGGTCAGCTAACTTGTAATCTGTTCTGACAAAGTATAATTTGACTATACCCTTTTAAACATACTTGAATGTTGGTTTCCTCAGCATTGGTATTTGATGTTGAAGTTGTTGCTTCAGATGTAAGTTGAGTATTCAAATATAACAACCCATAATTTTCCCATATTTCATCAATGTAATATCTACTTACTATGTTAAGTACTACTTTTTCACGATAATAAAGTTTCGTTTCATTTTATTCCATTATGTAACATAGTTTACATTTCTAAAGTAGACGAGCTCACGCAACGACCTATGTAATCCCTATCCATGAATATGTCAAGAAAACATCATAACATGTCAAGTCAATATCTTAATATCAATTTTACGAAGTATATTACTCATATAATGTACCATCAGCAACGTTATATCAAAACGGGCTTTAAACCGTTATTGTATACCTCTAAACCCTAATTCCATGAAAGGTTAATATCTAAAGCGAATGTACAAGCTACTAAAGCATAAGTACAAGTTATATAACATCTCATTTGAATATACTTTCCCTCCAAAATAAGGTACAAGTCCTTTAAAGCATAATGTACAAGTCATTAATGCACGATATCCAAAATAGCCGTTTTACCTCCGTTTTCCTAAGGAATTCCGTACAATCTATTAAGTACAAGTTAAAATCAAGTAATGCACTTCATTTACATTCCATATTCATTCTCATTTCATAAGATTCCATGAAATCAAAACAAGAAACCTTAAACCGAGCTAGTTTCTAAACCATAACCCGTTTCTTGGTTTTTATCCGTTTTAAACCTAAACCATTAATCAAATAAGTTGTAAATACTTAATTTACAATATTACAAATTCTATTTCATCATTATAACATCATTATAACATCATTATAACATCATTATACATGAATTAAATCCTAGAAACCCTAAAACAAAACCCTAATCTAGTTCTAACCCTAAAACCTAAAACTAGGCCCTAGTTCAGAATCGGATCAGTCTATAAAACATAGGATCTGGGCAAATCAATAGGTTCTGGGTATTAAGTGAAAACACTAGGTTGTAGCCCTATGTCTTGTGATTATTTTTCCGGTGGAATCAACCCGATTCGACGTCGGATGAATTAGTTATAGCCGAAATGGCAAAGGTGCGCAGATTCTGCACACCTGTAGTAAATGGCTATTATCTCTAAACTTTTGTATAGTAACCCCTAAATATGTAAAACTAAACATTGTAGAAGACTCAAATATCTAACAAGGCTCACTGGTTTGAACTTTAATGGAGTTACGGTTTCCAAATGGCAACCATTTTACCAAGACTAATGTTGATTGTCCAAAAACAGCCATGTATAAATCAAACCAAACACCCCTAAAATGTCTAGAACCACCTCCACCTT
>BQNB010066090.1:6911-34697 GCA_026074375.1 Tanacetum coccineum
CCCCGATAGGCTCACGTAATTTCTAGTTGTATAAACACGTATCCAACGACCACATTCCAACAGCTCCCACTTGGGAGTTGGAGTAGCACATCATATTTATACCAACAATGAAAATGTCTAGCAACATTCCATTGTCACTAGAAATACCTGACTTGTAGTTTTAAGAAACATCTCAGTGTAATGGTTATGTATTACTTGATATTATCATCCTTTTGTTTCAGACACCGTTAAACCATAGATATGGATCCTCACTCATTCCATATAGTTTAACTATTTAGTTTCTCGTTATAGAAGTTAATTCAGATGTACCAAATGTAATTAAGAATCATCTTAAATTTCCCTTTGGGTGCGACCACACAAATATCTAATTAATTCTGGAAAGGGCCCAATGGTATCTTTCTGCACATATCAAGTGGAGGAACAAATTCTTTATTGACTACAAGTGTTATGGATGCTTCTTCACATCACTTCCAAGAATAGCCTTTATAACTACCTTTTTAAGATAACGTTTGACTTATAATTAAAAAGTGATATCCACACATGCAGAACTTGTTTGCATCACAAGTCTAAGGATGACTTATTTTAACCATTTTCGATATCTTACTCATGACAAGGATCCAAAAGTAAATATTCAAAGGTTGGGGTGTCTAATATGCATCCCTTGTGAATAACATATAAGTTTGGTGGGAACAATCCATATATTCAAATAATACAACCAATACTCACATTTGCCTTATGTAACAATATTCTCATACTATTACCGACAATGGACATATTTAGAATGATGGTATCATTCATGGATTAAACATGCAAATACAAGACAACAATTATTATATGAATGAAAAACAAACACCAAGTATCTTTATTAATCATAAAAATAAAAATTGTTTTACAATCCTAATTATCGAAATACTAATAAAAACACATATTTACATGAGATTACTAGCCGGAAGCATTCCTACATTCTGAGTATGTTATGAATGCTTAGCCAAATGTAATGCCTTAGTAAAAGGGTCAGCTAAGTTGTCATATGTGTGAACTTTTTCTATCTTAACGTCGCCCAATTCAATAACTTCACGAAGGTAATGAACTTTGGCACGATAATGTCTAGTACCTTTAGTGATTCCTGATTCATTTGCTATAGTAATTGCTCTGGTATTGTCACAATACATCGTTATAGGTTCTTTATTGGTGGGAACAACGCCAAGCCTATAAATGAATTTCCTAATCCAGATCGCCTCCTTTGAAGCGTCGTAATCAGCTATATACTCAGCTTCTGCATATGAAGTTGCAAAGATGCTTTGCTTTGTAATTTTCCAGTCCATAACACCTCCATTTAAAATGAACACATATCGAGACTTGAGGTCATCAGCATCCGTCAGATATCCAACATCAGTGTAGCAAGAAACCCTGAGCTCTCATTTTATATCACCACCGTAAACTAGAAACATATCTTTAGTATTGCGAAGATACTTTAGAATGTTCTTAACAGCAGTCCAGTGTAGATCACCTGGATTCTGTTGAAATCGGCTTGTTATGTTCTAGGCGAACGCAACATCTAGGCGAGTGCATCTCACATCATACATAATAGATCCTACAGCTGAAGCATAAGGAGCTCTTTGCATGCGCTGTACCTCAGCAGGTGTTGAAGCACCTTGTGATTTACACAATTTAGGCTTATCTTGCCTGGGGATACTTTCACGCTTGGAATTCTCCATGTGAAATCTTTATAAGATTTTCTCAATATAAGCACTTTGACACAAACCCATTAACCGTCTTGATCTATCTCCGTAGATCTTAATTCCAAGGACATATGCAGCTTCTCCTAGATCTTTCATAGCAAAACACTTTCCAAGATAGGATTTTACATCTTGTAACATTGGAATGTGATTTCCCATAATTAATATATCATTGACATATAAGATCAGGAAAGCAACATTACTCCCACTAGCTTTCTTATATACACATGGCTCATCACGATTTTGAGTGAATCAAAATTTCTTAATTTCATCATCAAATCGTTTATTCCATTGCCTTTATGCTTGCTTAAGTCCATAAATGGAACGCTTGAGCTTGCATACTCGGTTTGGATACTTTGGATTGACAAAACCTTCAGGTTGCACCATATCGACTTCTTCGGAAAGATGTCCATTGAGGAAGGCAGTTTTGACATCCATTTGCCAAATCTCATAGTCATAGTAAGCATCTATGGCTATAAGAATCCTAATAGCTCTAATGTCTGCAACAGGAGAGAAGATTTCTGTTAATACAAATAATGTCTAAAAATGTTATTTATATTTTTCGACCTCTCAATGTTTTGATAATAACAAAATGTAAAAACGTTTACGATAAAATTAAACGTTTACAAATTATTAATCGTAAAATTCCATTTCTAAGATTAGTAATCACTTAAGGTATGAACAAACAAATCATTAAGCATGATTAGTGATCGAGAATAATATTTTTCTCTTATCCATTACATTTTTACAAAAGATTTTCACAAAATTAATTATACAAAATATTTTCTAATTAAAAGAAAAGTTTTATTAAAAACTTAAAATTTGAAATTCAAATTTTCCCTCCAAAACGGAAGCTTCTATACCAGATACAACATTCCCCACAAAAATATAAAAAAGGGAGCGGAGTCTACCTGGCGGCCCCCTTATATATCTGGGACCGCCGCCAGTTACCGTTGGTTTTTCCTGCCTATAAATACTGCTCAATCCCTTGCTGAAAATCAGACCTCTTTGCACGAATTTTCTCACACTTCTTTCTCTCTTTAAAACCCTTCTTTCTCTCACTAAATATCTTGATCACTAACATCTCTTGATCTTGTTTCAAGTGATCTAATCTCTTCTTCTCATATTTTCTCTCTCATTCAAGTGCAAGAGAAGAACACTCGTATTCGCCAAGAAAAGAAGTGTTGATTAGTGATCTCTCCTCTTTTCTTCTAAGTACCAAATCTCTATTGTAATTATCTTGTGTATTTGTGTGATTCGGATAGTGTGTAAATCCGATAGTGTAGATCTAGTGATAGTGTATTGATTGTGAAGTGGTAGATTGGTTCTAGCTAAGATTAGAACGGCCATTTAGGCCTTAGTGTCAAAAAAATAACGTAAGCGAAGTGTAACGGTTTTCTCCGCCTCGAAGGAGTTGTTGAATGTGAAATCTCGGAGTAGGTATCGGCGGATGAGTGGAGTAGGTCGAAGAGCAAGTAGAAGAGCTTCGTAGCCGAACCACTATAAATATTGGTGTCTTGGTTTGATTGTTCCTTTTCTCATCTCATTATATTATTGTGATTGTTATTTAGCTTTAGTTTAGATTGTTATATTGATTGTTCATATTGTGCTTGGTTAAACCATACAACTCAAAATTTAATATTTTGTAGCACGGTTTTTTAAAACGAAATCAAATAAAAAAAAAAAAAAAGGACAAAAAAAATGAACTTGTAAACTATTCAACCCCCCTTTTAGTTTCCACATTTGGTTTCCAGGAGCCAAATGCACTCAAGATTTTTTAAAATATATTGAATTTAAACGCTTGGATCGCATCTATGGGATTCAGACAATATATCTCAGATGGGCAAACTATGCAAAGGTCACCACTCTTTGAAAGTGATAGTTTTATTTATTGGAAAAATAGATTCGAGACATATGTTAAATCAAAAGATCTAGATCTTTGGCATGTTATTACCAACGGTGATTTTCAACCCATTCAACAAAATCCGGAAACCAAATTAGATGAGGTTATCCCTTTCGAAAAACAAAGTGATGATCTTAAAAAGAAACTTGCGAAAAATAACGAAGCTAAAATGGTTATTTATAACGCTTTGCCTAGGAAAGAATATGAAAGAATTTTCATGTGTAATACAGAAAAACATTGTTAATCACCCACCAAGGTAATAGTCAAGTCAAAGATAATAAGATCGACCTTTTGGTTCAACAATATGAACAATTCATCATTTTCAAAGACGAATCTATAGATAGTGCTTTTGCTAGATTTAATACTATTATTACTAGTCTAAAAGCTCTTGATAAAGGTTATTCTAGCAAGAACTATGTTAGGAAATTTCTTAGGGCTTTACATCCTAAATGGAGAGCAAAGGTCACGGCAATTGAAGAGTCGAAAGACTTAACATCACTATCTCTTGATGAACTTATCGGGAACCTCAAAGTTTACGAAATGATCATCAAGAAAGATTCCGAAATAGTCAAAGCAAAAGTTGAAAGGAAATCTCTTGCTTTAAAAGCTAAGAAAGAATCTAGTGATGAAGAGTGTTCGACTTTCGGAAGTAAAGACGAAGAATACGCCATGGCGGTAAGAGACTTCAAGAAGTTTTTCAAGAGAAGAGGTAGATTCGTGAGACAACCTCAGAACGACAAAAAGACGTTTCAAAGAAGCCGAGACGACAAAAATGGTAAAAGTGATAGAAAATGCTTTAGATGCGGCGACCCGAATCATCTTATTGAAGAATGTCCAAAACCACCGAAATACAAGAACCAAAGAGCATTTGTCGAAGGTTCTTGAAGTGATAGCGGTGAAGAAGATGATGAGAAAGTCAATAACGAAACGTGTCTAGTAGCTCAAGCATCAAGTGAGATATGTTCTGAATCCTTTTACTTTAGTGATGAAAACTCATCAATAGATGATTTAGTATTAGATAATGAATATGATAAACTGTGAAAAATGGGTGTAAAGATAATCACTAAAAATAAAAGACTAAAAGCCACTAGAGATAGCCCTGAAAAGGAAATTAGTACTCTAAAAGAAAAAGTGTCTACACTCGAGAAAAACAAGGAAGTTGATCTCGAATGTTTAAAATGTCATATAAAATTGAAAATGAAAAGCTTAAAGAGGAGCTCTTAAACTAACCAAGTTTGAAAAGAGCACACATTGCTTGAATAAAATATTAAATGATCAAAAACCCTCCGGTGAAAAATTAGGGTTAGGGTTTAATTTATTTGAAGCATCATCTAGTGGAACTAAATAAATAAAATTTGTGAAAGCTCAGAAAAAGAAAGCTTCCGATGGAGGTCCCATAACTATGGGCGGCCCCCAAAGTGTCCAGGCGGCCCCCAAAACAATTATGGGACCGCCACCAGTTGGTACATCTGGATCTGAGAAAAACGTGTCTTTTCAAAAATCTATTTTGGGTCCTAGACCAAAACACATAATAGAATACATTGTAAGAGTTCCCGTTGCTAGTGATAATGAAGTTAAGCAATTCTATAAGCCATTGTCAAAACCCGGAGTTGGATTTTCAAAAACAAATTTTAGATCAAAAACTCCACCACTTAAAAGAGTTATAAATAATCATCATCGTCCTAAAACACCACAACCAAAAAGAAACATTGGTCGACAAAATCAACCTCGTGGTTTTCCTGCTACTTGGAATAACTTCCCACTACAAAGTTACATGCCATGGGAAATGTGTCTTCCATTTCCACATCCCAACCAATTACATCAAATGCAAGGGATGTTTAGCACTAACAACTTGGACCTTTGTGATTATGGAGGACCAAATGTTTGATGATGGTGTTGCCTTGTTTATTATAAATAGATATGCCTTGGAGTCGACTTGGAACCCGATGAGTGGATAAAGGATAGCAGATGCTCTAAACACATGACGGGTAACCGAAAGCTCTTCTCAAGCTACAAGGCATACAACGGAGGTAATGTTATTTTTGGTAGCAATCTTCACGGTAACATCATTGGCAAAGGTACGATTTTAAATGACTCTCTCAAAATAGATAATGTAGAGCATGTAGATAACTTAAGATTTAACTTGTTTAGTATAGGACAAATATGTGATAATAAGTGTAGGAGTAACTTTCTCTGAACATGATAGTGATATCCACTAAGGTTGGTAAGGTCATAGGTAGAGGTATTAGAAAGAAAGGCTTATATGTGATGAAATTAGGAAATAAGCCTAAAGACAAAATTTGTCTAGCAACGATTGATGAAAACTCCACGTTGTGACATAGGAGATTAGGTCACGCAAATATGCGTCTCATTCAATTGTTAGCATTTAAGGAATTAGTTAGAAACTTACCTAAGCTTAAGTTTGATCAGCATTTCTGTGATGCTTGCAAAATTGGAAAGCAAGCTCATGCTAGTCATAAGGCTAAGAATATAGTCTCAACGACTAGATGCTTAGAACTCCTTCATATGGATCTCTTCGGTCCATCCGCCATACGGAGTTACGGAGGAAAAAAACTGCTTTAATCCTTGTCATAGTAGATGATAATCTAGGTATACTTGGACAAGATTCCTTTAAGACAAAACTGACAGTCCTTTCGATCAATTCAAAAATATTTAGTAAGAAAATGTCAAATCCAATTAGGTGTTACATAGTTGTCTATAAGAACAGACCACGGTAAGGAATTTGATAATGAGGTGCAATTTGGAGAGTTTTGTAATGCCAAAATGGTTATTACACTAACTTCAGTCTATGCACTCCTCAATCAAATGGCGTGGTTGAAAGGAAAAATAGGACACTTCAAGAAACGAGTAGGACTATGTTGAATGAGCAATCGTTACCACAAAAGTTTTGGTGTAGCACAGTAGACACTTCAACATACATTCCCAACCGAATCCTAATTAGAGCCATCTTAGGAAAAACACCCTACGAACTTTTAAGAGGTAGGAAACCTATGCTAGATTACTTTAGAGTGTTTGGAAGCAAGTGCTTCATTTTAAACACAAAAGACTACCTTACAAAGTTTGACAATAATGGTCATGGTATGTGTTTTAATTACACCATACATTTGGACCACTAATAAACCGTTGCTCTTATAATGGACAAAAAACGTACCAAAAATACATCGTATTTGTATGTTTTGCATTTATATTGTGCAGGTAACGGATATCTAAGAAAAGGACAAAAATGAAGCCAAAAACGATCAAAAAACCTGAGCTCGAGAACTGAGTATAGCGTTGTGGTGGAAGCAAAAGTTCAAAGCCAAAGTCAAAAAGTCAACAAAAAGTCAAAGTCAAATCAAGTCAAAGTCAACCCCGGGAAGTGGATCTGGAAAGAGCTTCGAAAACCGAACCCGAAAACCTAATTGCCAAAAGTGGGCCCACCCGTACCCACCTAGTGGGCCCGGGTCAGCCCACTACTATTACTAAACCCTAAAACCCTTTTATAATATTTTGCCCAGCCCAATCCTTAGGGCCAAACACCTTGAAATTGGCGGCCCCCAATTACCGCTAACTTAACTTAACAGCCCAAATAGCCACATGGCTGTTAAGTTCTGTTAGCCACAAGGACCATGGGTGCAAACACCCTAATAACAATGGAGGACTGTAATTGCTAATTCCCCAAAAAGGTTTATACCACACAAGGACCATGGCTGTTATTGAGATATACACTTTGAGGGATTATTTTTTGCCAATCTTTTTAAACTCTTTTAAATTTGGTACGGTTAACTTGTATATCTCTCTCAACACACACAATTCGTGTGTCCTTCCCTGCAACAAGAGTCCAAAAACACCATCACTTTACTCTAATCTTCATAAAAACCTTATCCCACCTCACATACCTCCAAATGACAGCCTGGCTATCCCCAAGCCCCTAATTCATTTAAGAATGAAGACAAAAATGGATGGTTAGGATCAAAGGCTTGGGCTCTACTCAAATTGGATGGCTTGGATTGATTTGATCATCACCTCACACAACAAACACAACCTCAATATCTCTCAGCAAAGAAGCACAAGGGAGAGAAGACCTAGAACCTTCATTAGCTTAATATAAATAGGTCACATATAAGCCATTTGGCGAGTAGTTTATATATGTAGTTTTAACCTAGTTTTAAGTTATTTTCATTTATTTTTAAGTATTGTAATATGTTTTTAATGTTTAATGAAATTTAAGTTTTGGTTCTAAATCCTGTCTTCAATATTTAAGCTCATTTTATGATTTAAAAAGCTCACCATAAGCTTTCTATTAAAGCTTTTATAACCTATTTTCATTAAAAGTAACTTAGATATATAAACAGTTAAGAAAATTTACAAAAAGTACACCCCTTAAAATACCACAGCTTAAGATTGGATGATAAGCTAGCAAAGGAAGAGCTTATAGACCTCACTAGCTTGTCTTTTCGAAAGCTAGAGCTTGTACGTTTGCGATTTCACCCTGATTTGGAGCAAGGGCTTTTGTAAGTTTCATTTTTTCATTTCTAGCATTTTACTATTCAATTGCTTATTTAATGTTCATTGCCTGCTTTTTCTTGCTATTACTGTTCTTTAGGCCTTGTCTATGTTTGTTTTATGCATTATTTTGTCATTTGTTAAGTTGTATGTTAATTCTGTCTTAATGGGCCTTTACATTCTGCTATTTTACATTCTTATCTTAAGTGCTTATCCTTGCTTGTAATCTATTTATTTTTGCTTATCTTAGCTTAGTTGTCATCTTTGTTCAAAACCCTTAGCTTAAATCCTTGCAATTCAGTTTAAAAAGTCACTTTGAAGAGTTAAGGGGGTGTTTGGGTCAAAGGTGAAAGTGGGTCATTTTGGTATAAAACCTATTGGGTCACCTTGTTTTTCTTTAACAAGCATTTTTTAGTTGATTTCAATATGTTTTTCATAGTTTTTAAGTCTTTGACTTTGTTTTTAAGCTTTTCTAAAAGCTCTTTTGAAACTGTAGGTCAAAATAAGTTTTAGATAGCTTATTTGACCAAGGCTTGTCTAAAAGCTTTTGAGACTTGTTTTTGAGTTGTTTTAGTTGGTATAATGCAGTAGTGTAAAGCCCTTTTGGTTACTTTAGTTTTGCAAAAAACCTGTCATAGTTTTTCTTTTGTTAAGTATAAAACTGCCATTTTCAAATTCCATTTTAAGTTAGTAACAATTGTTTTTAGCCTTTGAAATTTTGAGCATAAGCTTATTTGGAGTCACACTCCATCTGTTTTAACTTGATTTTCAATTTTACGCTCATTTGCTAGCTTATTTTATAGGCTGCAAGTTGCCATTTTGTCTTTTCAAAACCCAAAATCAGCATATGTTAATTGTGAACAGCACTCTTCCAAGCCCTTTTTCTTTGCTTATTTTAGTTTCAAACCTTTTTCTTTTTGTTGTTTTGATGTAAGTAGGCCATCAGCTTTCTACTTTAAGCTCATATGCCCCTTAAGCCCATATGGATCCTCTAAGGTGCTTAAAATTATGCTTAAACTTTGTCCCTTGGTGTTTGTATCCAGCTTGTGCCTTTAAGCTTATTTGATTTTTCTTGCTTATCTGTCTGTGTTTTTGTGCTTATTTGTGTTCATACCTGCTTATTAAGTGTAGGCCGTCATTTGTCTTAGCTTATTTAGGTTAGCCCTTTGCTTATTTTGCCCCAAGAAAGCCAACAGTTTAGCTAAACATACCTTAGAGTAAAATACTTAGTACTGCTAGCTTATTCAAGCTTTTCTTGTGCTTATTTTTAAGATTTAAAAATTTGTTTTCATTAAAGTGGTCCATTTACAGCTTATTTATAAGCTGGTAAAAATTTTGCAAAAAGAAAAACGCATTAGGATTTTGGAAGTCCAAGGTGAGCATAAGGCTCGAACCTTAGACCTCTACAAACTCAACCAACGCATTTAACTCCCCACACACAAACCACTCCTGCCCTTGGGACTTTTCTGTCTAAGCTTGCACAAACAATATGTTGGATCCCACTCTAGATAGATCTTTACTGCCTGTTAAGGATGGTGAATAGCCTATGTAATCACAAGCTAAACACAAGAGAGACTCTTGCTTAGAAAAGCTAATGTCTACGTGGAATATAGACACAGCTAATAAGAAGAACAGGACTGATAAAAACTAAAAAATCCTTCTATGGATTTCTATTAACGAACAAGGAGAATTGTGTTTTCTGGATCTGTTTATTTCCCTAAGTCGTGGGTTCTTTTTGGAATCTTAAAAGCACAAAAGCAGCCAGGGACTTATTATGCCAAATTGGAAAGAATGTTATAACACTAGGATTGAATTGAAAAAATACTTCACAAAGACTAAGGACCATTGTATGCCATTTAACCCCAAAGTAACACTCTTATAACACCCTGTTTTTATTGAAAAATGGCTCCAAGGGATTTGTTACATAGTTCATATCATCATCTCTAAAATACCAGATTCCAGTCAGAAACAAAGGGTTTTTCATAATGAAGTCATTAAGGAAAATTCAAGTGATCTATAACATAATGGCAAGGAGTAAGATGTCATTCTCATTGATTAAATCAAGCAAAAGGCCACGTGGAAGAGGGGAAAGCACAAAAGATTTTGTGTTTTACACTGATTGTACTCTCACAAGAAGCACAAGAGAGTCTCAAAACGGATTGCCACGCTGGCAATCCGTGTGAGCTCAAATGTGATCCAAAGGCTAAGAAGAATCCTCCAATGATTGAGAGGATCCAATGGATAAGATGAGAGAAGGTCTAACAAACTTTGGCTCCTAGAAGCTTCATCAGCTGGCTATTTATAGCCCTTCACATACACATACATTTTATCTTTTTTTTCTTTTTACACCCTAGTGGTAGTTTTTAGCTATAAAATTTACTTAATTGAGTTTTAGCTTATGAAAGTTTTTTTTAAAATGTAATTTTCATTAAAAGCATTTTTGTAGCTCAAGTTTCCAAAGTCATTGTACCCTCTTTTTTTAGTTGATAAGTAGAAACAAATGTTTAGTATATAACGTCTTATACTCATAAGCCTCTTATTCATTCTCAAATGTTAAGCTACTGATCTATAAGCTACTCAAAAGCTCTTACAAGTCTATAAGCTAAGCCTTTAATCTACTTAAGCCTTATAAAACAGTTTAATTACCTTAACTAATTGGATTTGGAGCTTATGGAAGGGGAGCCAATTATGGAAGGGCTCCCATGGACTTTACTGGCTTATCTTAGGATAAGCCAGAGCTGTTGATAAGCTCTATGAGCATATAAGCTTCTGTTTTAGCGAATAGCCCTTTGTAAGTCTCATTTAAATTCATTAACCTTTAATTACTAGTTAAATAGTTGCTTAATATTTTATTTAGCTTTACTTATTTGCTTATTAGTTTCTTAAATTTGCTTTCTAGTAGCTTAATCTGAGTCTTATTATGCTTATTGATCATCTAATTTCATCTGTTTAAGCTTTAGCATTATAGATCTTAGATTGTCATTTATTTATTTTAAAAAATCATAAAAACCAAAAAAAAATAGTATCTTAGCTTAGATCTTAAATTCTAGCTTAAAATTAGTTTGATGATTTGTGTTTGTTAAGCTGTCATAAGCAACTGCATATCTGGTAATGAAACTTTTAATAAGTAAGATTATTAAATCTCATAAGCTCTTTTTGAATCTGTCATATAAAGGAAGTGTTTGGTTAACTCATTTGACCTTTTTAAAGTCAAGACTGAGTTGTTGATTTTGTTAAGTCAGTTTGAATAATAACTGTTTATTAGTCATGTAAGAGTTTTCAAAGTTTAGATTTCATTTTAATAAAAAGTTAAGGCTTAATTGGAGTGTCTCAGCACCAGGGTACTTTTTCTCTTTAATTTTGCTTGCTAAAGTTTTGATCCAAGCTTCTTAAGCTTGGATAGTGTTTGCTTTGTGTTTAAACACACTCAAATAGAGTGTCTAGTGTAGACTTTCCCTTAAGAAACCTGCCATTTGTGTTTTAACCTCTTAGTCATTTGCATCAGATAGTAACCAAGTAATCTAAGACTGCATTGGTCTTTGGATCAAAATTAGGAAATAGCTATATATAGTTTTTAGATTTTCAAAATCAAGTACTTATAAATAGATATAGGTTCCATAGTTAAGTCTTGTTTTCAATGTCCTAGCTAATTTCTAGTATTAATTTGCCTTAAAGAAGTCATAAAAAATCTCAAAAAGACCAAAAAACCGTAGCAGTTAACATTTAGCTTTCAAATTACGATTTTTAACATTGTAGGAATATGTTTTTTTTAATGAGTAAGCTTTATAGAATTTAATAAGATAATAAGTTTTCAAAACTCAGTATTTGTCTTAGCCTGCTTGTGTGAATTCTAGCTGATTTCCTTTTTTGAGAGCTTTTAGTCTTTTATCCGATTTGGCCCATTTGTATGATAAATTCTGTTAATCTTCAGTGTTTTCTGTTTAAAATATGGCTTTTTCATTCCAAGCTTCATTACATCATAAGCTTTTAAGAACAGCTGTTGGTTTAACATTGAGCTTTAAATAAGCTTTGTGCAGCATTTATAGTCTCAAACAAGGTTTTTTAAGAGCTCATAAGCTCACTTTCTAGTAATCAGATCTCAAAAGCTCTTTAGAGCTTATTTTTAAGTTTCAGCTTATGAGTGTTTTATTAAAAGTGCTTAAAAAAGTTCTCTTTACAAGTTTTCATCTTTTGCGTTTTCCAAAATAACAAAAAAAAAAAAAAAGGTTTAATGT
Organism: Tanacetum coccineum; assembly: GCA_026074375.1. Lineage (NCBI taxonomy): Eukaryota > Viridiplantae > Streptophyta > Magnoliopsida > Asterales > Asteraceae > Tanacetum > Tanacetum coccineum. The sequence goes on from BQNB010066090.1 coordinate 19,295, forward strand.
CCATGACTGAACCCACGACCTCACCCACACAACACACACGTCTTACCAGTTTGCTTCAATAGCTCATCCATCCATAACTTACACAATTTAATCTTTATACTCATTTTACCCAATAAGCCTTATAAGCTGTTACAGCTTATTTCGTGGCTTATTTTGATAAGTGGAGACTTGGGCTTCTTTTTTCTTAGGATTTAAATTAGTTTTAAGCTATTTTCTGTCATATTTTCTAGAATTTTTTAGAGTTCATTTAGAGTATTTTAATCCTTTTATTTCATTAAAAACTTAAAAATCATAAAAAATAGAAAAATTAGATCAGAAAAATATAAAATCTTTTTTAGAAAATTTTTCCCCCCCCCCCCTTTTTTCCTAAAGTTAATATGTAAAATTTACTTTTTTCTTCTAGTGTCTAAATTGCAAAATTTTGTTTTTCTAAAGACGGATTCGTCCTCTTTTTCGTTTTAGAGTTTTAAATCGTTCGTTATGAACTCCTTTTTGTTCTAGTTTCTTTAAACGTACTTTTTTAGTCAATTAAAGTCCATTAATAGAAAAATTTAAGTTAGGTTTATTTTAGTGATTTAGGGTTTTTACAATCCGTTAAGGTTCCCGTTTCGTCAATTTTAAATTTCCGGTGTTTGTTTCATTCTTAATTTATCATTTGCTTATTTTATTCGTAGAAGTAGAAAATCAAATCAAAACTATTGTTTCCCATCAACATGTCCGAACAACAAGCGTAGTTTTAATTTCACAAGTCGTTGGGGAAAACGACCCGGGGAATCATACTACTTCCGGTTAAGATACGTATTATATTATATTATATATATTTTGAAGAATTTCCTTTTCACCTTTGTCCTCAAGGGTAAATTGGTAATTTTCCATCGTATTATATTATATATTTTACGCGTATCAAATTTTTGGCGCCGTTGCCGGGGATTTGTGATTACGATTCTATCGTTTGAAGTTTGTTGATTGGATTTGAAGACCCTTTCATTTGTGAAAGTTTTGTTTTTGTTAAAAAAAATACTAAAATATATAAAATATATAAAAAATATTTTTCTTTTCTTTTTAGTATAATTATCATATAAAAAAATAATAAAAAAAATAAAAAAATTGTTCATAAAAAAATAAAAATAAAAAATAAACAAAGTTGGTAAAAGAACACCAACAAATAATAACCTTCCAATTGAGTATATTCAATTAGTAAGTCCCAACTCGAATCAAAGATTAAAAAAAACTTGTCGTTTGATTTGAGATCATTTACCGAAATACGGCTAACAGGCACCTTAAAAAGTAAAATTTTTAAGAGCTAAACCGTGAAAGTAAATTTGATTAAATTGTATAAGTATTCCTATACCTCGTTATCCGTATAATTTAGTTTGTTTTTAATAAAAAAAATAAAAAAAAAAAAAATAGTTTAAATTTTATTTTTCTAATTTGTGCATGCGCACTCGTTCTTAAACCCGCAACCGTAACCGTCAACAACAAAACCAACAGGCTGTTGTTCAACCATTTCATTTAGAAGAAACCTATTGTGTTAATCCTCCTGTAGGTTCCTGATGGCTGATAACTGCGGACATGGCACAATTCTCAAAGAGCACCCACCCGAGGTTAACGAGATGCAAATGTAATACCCAAAATTAATGCTAACTTTGAGTTGAATCAAGGGTTTAGTCAATCTTGTATTTCAAACAAACATTTTTTTTTCGGACATGATAAAGAGGAGTCCACATGCTCACCATCCGTTAATTCAATAAGATTACTCAACAATGAGATTCCTGGTACGTCCCGAAGCACGTCCGATTAGCTTAAGGCTATTTCCCATTTCCTCTTGAAGGTTCATCCCTGGATTTGGCTTGAAAAAGAACCTCCCACGATCGATTGATTGACATGGGATGATCTTGTTTCCAAATTCATTAATCCAATTCCTTCCTCCTTCAAAAACGATCAATCCCGTAACGAAATCACAGGATATCAAACAAAGATTTGACGAATCGTTATATGAGGCTGGGATCGATATTTAACGAACCTTCTTAGCATGTGCCCACATCACGGATTTTCTAAATACTTTAGTTAGATTACGTTTTACAATGGCTTTGAATGCAAGATCAAATCTCTCGTTGAATTCTGCTGGCGAGTGGAAACTTTTTTGATAAGAAGACTCGTGAATGCTTGAGAATTATCGAGATTAAAATCCAAGTTCGAATTCATGAAACACGGCAGTCATTGCCAAAAGTGAGTTCGAATTCATCTACTCCAGGAATTTTCACCATATGTTGCTCTTGAGCTCTTACAACCGAAGTCCACTGAACTTAAAGAATTTGATTGAGGCCTATCTTATCGACAAACAAAAATGTCAAGCTCAGCTCCCGCAACCGTATAAGCGGTCGATCAGAGCTGTGTTAACTTGTGGATGGAACTCACCTCATAAAAAAACTGTCCAGCATCGATGGTCAATGTTTTATCAAGACAACATTGTCAAGAGTACGTTTCCACGAAGCCTGCTGATACCAATTTAATCAATGGAATCCAATCTTAGACCTCAGATGGTTGCAAACCAAATCCGACCACCTAGTTTTCCTCCGATTCAAAACAATCAAAACCGTTTCAATCCAAATCAAGGAAATAATTTCAACCAAAATCGAGGAACCAATTTCAATCAAAACCGTAACTTCAACCAAGGACAAGTTTACCAACCTCCAACGATTCAAACCCCAGTTTATCAAGCTCCTACTCAGCAAATGCAAGGTGTTTCAAAGACCGATTTCGAGAATTATGTCAAGGCTAATGATGCTGTGTTACGGAATATGCAAAAATCAAGCCAATTTTACAAAACCAGATGACAAAATCCTAACGGAAATGCTTCTAAGTTCATAACTTTCCAACACCGCTTCGTCTTCGAATTTCAGGAACTTACAAAGTCAAACCGTAAACTAACCCTTTGAGTCATGTTAATGCTATCACCACAACAAGTGGTAAAAACTTGGTGAGTAACTTCGACTCCTCTTGTTCCTACACCCGTTGTTTCTACTCCTCTAAAGGAACCCGAACAAAACCCGGAGACGTCAATGGACAAAGTGCAAAAACCAAGTTCAGAAAGTACCGCACAAGTCCCACCTCCAGAGGAAGAAGATTCCATTTTCATTGAAATCCCAAAACCAAAAGCAAAGAAAACCGTTAATGTTGAAATTCAAGATCTTAATTCTCCAAGACCTAATTCGTATCAATCTTAACTTCCTATCCCGAGAGGATTAAAGTGAGAGAAGAATGAAAACAAGTTCTCAACATAGTAGGTTCTTGAAGCTGTCAAACACCTCGCGTTTATAGAGATGGATTGAAAGATGCTCTCGTCGAAATGCCAAAATTCAACAAATGGTTAAGCTCGTTGCTAAGGAACAAAGAGAAGCTCGAAGAAATCGCCATTACAACCGTGAATGCTGAATGTTCTGCTATCATCATGAACAAAGTTCCCGAGAAGCTCGAAGATCCGGGAAAATTTTCTTATCCCATGTGCTTTACAAGAACTCGATAGGACTAGTGCTTTAGCCGATTCCGGAGCTAGCATTAATCTTTTGCCTCACTTCATCTACAAGCACTTGGTGCTTGGAGGCTTTTGAAGCCCACCCGAATGACCACTCGAGCTTGCTAACCGTTTCGTTACGCACCCCAATAGGTATAGCCGAGATGTGTAGTTAGAGTTGAATGGTTTCACTTTCTTAGCTGATTTTGTAGTGGTATAATTTTGAACCATACCCGAGAGTGCCTATTATTTTAGGAGACATTTCCCTTGCTACTGCAAAACTGCATTGATCTATACGAGGAAAAAATTAACATTAAGGAGTAGGACAGCGATGAAACTCTCTTTTAATGCTTGAAAAATCTGAGAATAACAAGAATAAGCAATTTGCTCACTCATTCTTGTCATTGATTTTTTCAAAAGATGAGCCCATTTGGTGGCAGTACCACTAATCTTAATGATGCTCTTTCCTCCCTAGTTCATCTCCCGGTGGAAACTAGTGATAATCTGAGGAGTTTTTCGACCCGATGAAACAACACTCTTCTAAAAAAAGACATCAAAGTAAAAATTTTCAAGTTTAATTCAAACCCACTTTTCAAATTTGAATGACAATCACCTCTAGTAAGGTAAAATCCTCTCTTTAACGAGATGGTTTAAGATGGTCAAAAAATTGAGAATTCAACATTTCAATTCCAATGCGCCAATTTTACTAACATACCTTAAACCGATAAGGTTAAAGTGTTTTGATTCAGAAGACGAAATTGTTAATCCGATGCTTTTCTAGCCATGGAAGTTTCTTCTAATTTTGAGGAAGGTTATTTCGATTCAGAAGGAGACGTAATTTTTCTAAAGAATCTGCTTAGTGATGATACCACCCATAATCTCGCTCCCGAAGTGATTTCCGATCATGAACCAGAACAAAATGAATCTTCGATTACTTTTTCTCCAAGGAGTGATCCTCTTCACCATGAGTTCGCCGGAGAAATCATTACACTTCCTTCAAGGAATGATCGTGAATTTGAGGAATATCTTAGTCTTATGACTGTGCTTTGTGAGATTTCAACTTCTCGGTCACAGGAAAATGTTCATGCTAATCAAAGTTCAATTATCGAGTCTCTTCCCGTATCTCCTATCCCCGTTGAGGATAGTGACCCCGTTCAAGAAGAGATTGATATTTTTCTTGTTCCAGATGATTTAATTCCACCAGGTGTTGAGAAATGATGAATCCGAAAGAAGATAATGATTACCTTACATTTTATCATCAAGACAACCCATCATCTCCTCGTCCTCCACCGGAACCACTGGACGTTTGTTTAGATTTTAAGCCCAATACGGCCATGAAGAATGATGAAGATTTTAACCAAGAAGAAATTGTTTTTATCCCTAAAGTGAAGATGTCAATTCCTCACAATTGTTCATTTGTAATTTTCTTCCATTTTTTCACCTATCCCGAGGATCTCCTGTTTATTCTCATTCTCTCTCATTAGAAATGAGTACCCTAGTTTTTGATCCTGGCATCTCTAAATTTTCATTTTTCTTTTAAAGCCAGTTCCATTTGCTCTCCCTAAGGACGAATGAATTCAGGATCGCGTCAAGCTATGTGAATCGTTTACCAAAAATAAAGCGGTTTCGTGGCGGAGTCACGCCCATGACACATATATAATATATATATATCTATCTGTTCCTATTTTCTTTCTATTTTTCTAACAAAAATTGTTGTGATGTGGGAGGCTTGTACACTTCCTTCTTTGTTTTGTTGTATTTACTTGTGATTGTTTTTTTGCAGGATGAAACATAAATTTTCTGAAACTCTCGTGATCGGATGTTTTATCCGGTCCACTCGAGCTGTCCTAACCTTTGTTAGCAATTAGTTTGGGGTAAATCTGATATCCTTCATCTTATCGAATCACGTTTACTTTTGCATATTAATAAACGACTTAGATTTTGCTAGAGACCCGCCCTTAAACATTGAGGACAATGTTTCATTTTAGTTTGGGGAAGGAAATCTATCGATTGATGATTTACATGCATATTGTTTTGTATCTCAACGTACCCAGTTTTCCCAAAAATAGCAAAAAATTTAAATTTTTTTCAGTATGTTATTTAGTATAATGTCTAAAAATGATCAAAATAAAAAAAAAGTGTTAAGGACAACGAAATGTAGTTTTCTGTTGGTGAGAATAAAGAAGTAATTTTTTACACCGATCAAACATGTTAGTTCTAGTTTCTCCCTTTAGCAATTAATGATGATAGTTTGTGCTAGTCTCATGAAGACTTTAAACATGATAGACTTGAATCATTAGTAAAATGAAGACTTGTGCTAATCTCAAGTAGATTTTAAATATGCCGAGTTAGATTTTATATGGCTAAGTATTTCAAATTTCTTAAAGAGATTTTTAAATTGCAAAGAGTAAGAGATGATAGTGTTGATTATAAGTTAGGGTGCTAAACAAAGTTTATGTGGAAAACTTAAAGGCTTATAAGAATAACTTGTAGTTTTTCTTTCCCGAAGTTCTTAAAATGATTAATCATACGTGTTCTCTTTAATTTTTTACAAATTAGAGTTTTTACTCTTAATTCTAATCAACAAAATTTAGAGAAAAAAAGCTTTATCGATGAAGTCGACATCGATTTGTTAAGATATGAATTTTAGTTTCAAGTTTATACTTTGGTTTTCTAAAATGAAATTTTTCTATTTGCAAAAATAATGTGTTGTATTATTCTGTCAAAAAAATGAATGAAAAAAAATAGTGATGAATAAAAGGATGCAAGTTATAAATCCTTAGTGTTAATAATAATATATAAACTTCATCGTAATAAAGTACATCGGCATTTGTCGGTTCGCTCCCGATGTGAATGGGGAAAAAGAAAAGGATGACGGATGTATATTTATGGATCGGTTATCACATAATAAGGTAACAAACTCTTGTCGAGGCGTGGCCGATTTATCGTACGAAAGAAAGTGATCTGGGTCCTAGCCTAATAATGTAAATAGTAATGATAATGTTGAAAATTAGAAAATAAATAGTAAAAGTTTCTTTTCTAAAAACAAAGTATTTTTTTAACCAAAATTTGCAAAAGTCTACAAGGTTTTTTCATCGGAAGTTCATACGTTTCGATTATTATTCTCCGGATGGGGTCTCAAAAACCTTAAGCAACTTACCCGAGACGTGTGATGCTAGGAGAAAAAGTCATTCATGGGAGACAAGTGAACCAACGATGTCTTAGCTAAGGAGGTTTTTGTTTGCTTTTGAGTTGTGATCTTCTAAGTGATTAACAATTAGCCTAAAAGGCCCATTTTAAAGCTTGTTGGATTTCCAACAATCAAATAAGTGGATTAATGGTTTAAATTAATTTGAGCACACATACTTAAATATATGATTTATGTCGGGAAGAGAAATTCACAAGTTGTAATTATAAGTAGTCTTAGCATCTTAGCTTGTACTTAACAGTGATCTTATTTTTAAGCTTAGTATGGGAAAAGTGAAAAGTCGGGAATGATGAAGTTATCTTTTAGACACTTAATTGTGCTTTTTGTTCTATGATCCTTAAAGTTACCACAAAGGTAATGAAAACAATACATTATGTCACACAAAATTAAGTTGTAGTTAGGTATATATCAAGAAAAATCATAAAAAGAGAAAAAGTTTTGGAAAATAGGAAATAGGGGAGTTTTATAACTTGTGATCTCTTAGCTCTTTCAACAAAAATCTTTGCTACTTTTCAAAAGTTTAGTTTAGGGAAGTTTCGAGGTATTTGGTTATAAGGCATGTAATATTGCGTGAGGACACGCAATCGTTTAGTTTGGGGAATTTTGATATGTGTGAAAACACATATCCATTTATACCTTAAAAGGCCCAATTAAGCCCAAAAACACAGTGAAAATGGCAAAAATATGCTGATATAGTGTAGGGAACGGATATAGCAAAAATCACATGAAAACGATCAAAAACGGGCAACCACGAACACGAGGAACGAAAAAGCACAAAAGAAGCCAGGGACTTATTCTGCAAATTGGAAAGATGTTATACACTAGGGATTGAATTGTAAAAATACTTCACAAAGACAAGGACCATTGTTGCCATTTAACCAAAGTTATACTCTTTTACCCGTTTTCAGTTGAAAAATGGCGCCAAGGGATTTGTTAACTGTTCTTCATCTTCTCACAAATTACCATATCAGTCAAAACAAAAGGGTTTTTTACATAATTGAAGTCATAAGGAAAATTCAAGTGATCTATAACAAAAATGGCAAGGAAGTAAGATGTCATTCCTCATTGATTAAATCAAGTAAAAGCACGTGAAAGAGGGAACGAGCACAAAGAATTTTTGTGTTTTACTACTGACATTGAACTCACACAAGAAGCACAAATAGTCTCAAATAAATTGCCACGCTGGCAATGACCGTGTGAGCTCAAATGTGAATCCAAGAAAGGCCTAAGAAGAAACTCCAATGATTGAGAGGGATCCCCAATGGATAAGATAAGAAGGTCTAACAAACTTGGCTCCTAGAAGCTTCATCAGCTGCTATTAAACCCTATTCACAAATACACACACATTTTATCTTTTCTTTTTCTTTGTACACCCTAGTGGTAGTTTTTAGCTTATAGAAATTTTAGCTTAATTTAGTTTTAGCTTATGTAATTTTTTTTAAAATGTAATTTTCATTAAAGCTTTTGTAGTTCAATTTTCCAAAGCATTGTACCTCTTTTTAGTTGTTAATGAAATCAAATGTTTAGTTTATATAAGCTGTCTTAACTCATAAGCTCTTATTCATTCTCAAATGTTAAGCTACTGATCTATAAGCTACTCAAAAGCTCTTACAAGTCTATAAGCTTGTAATGGAGCTCAATTAAGCCTTTAATCTACTTAAGCCTTATAAAACAGTTTAATTACCTTAACTAATTGGATTTGGAGCTTATGGAAGGGGAGCCAATTATGGAAGGGCTCCCATGGACTTTACTGGCTTATCTTAGGATAAGCCAGAGCTGTTGATAAGCTCTATGAGCATATAAGCTTCTTTTAGCTGAAGCCCTTTGTAAGTCTTCATTTAATTTCAATTGTCTTAATTACTATTTAAATAGTTGCGTAATAGTACATTTAGCTTTACTTATTTGAATATTAGTTTTCTTAAATTGCTTTCTATGTAGCTTAATCTTAGTTTTATTGTGCTTATTTGGTCATATAATTCATCTGTTTACGCTTTAAAACATATAGATCTTTAGATTGTCATTTACTTTGTCATTAAAAATCATAAAAAGAAAAAAATTAATAGCCTAGCTTTAGATCTCTTAATTCTAGCTTAAATTAGTTGATGATTTGTGTTTTTGTTAAGCTTGTGATAAGCTACTGAATAATCTTGTAAGTGAGCTTTAAAAAGTAGATTTATAATCTCATAGCCTTTTAATAAAACCTGTCACTTAGTTTAAGGAAGGGTTTGGTTTAACTCAATTTGACCCTCTTAAAGTTCAAACTGGAGTTGTTGATCTTTGTTTAAGTCATTTTGAATAATCACTTTTTATTAGTCATTTAAGAGTTTTCAAAGTTTTAGATTTTATTTTATAAAAAAGTTAAGGCCTTTTATTGGAGTGTGTCAAGCAGCCAGGTTACTTTTTCTCTTTAATTTTGCTTGCTAAAGTTTTGATCCAAGCTTCTTAACTTGGATAGTGTTTGCTTTGTGTTTAAACACACTCAAATAGAGTGTCTAGTGCAGGACTTTCCCTTAAGGAAACCTGCATTTGTGTTTTACCTCTTAGTCATTTGCATCAGATAGTAACCCACTGCAGTGGTCTTTGGATCATAATTAGGAATAGCTTATTTAGTTTTTAGATTTTAAAATTCAAGTAGCTTATAGATTAGATATAGGTTAGCATAGTTTAAGTCTTGTTTTCAATTTCCTAGCTTATTTTCTAGTATTAATTTGCCTTTAAAAGTCATAAAAAATCTCAAAAAGACCAAAAACAGTAGCAGTTAACATTTAGCTTTTCAATTAAGATTTTTAACTTGTAGGATGTGTTTTTATGAGTTAGATTTATAGAATTTAAGTAGGATAATAAGTTTTCAAAAGCTCAGTATTTGTCTTAGCCTCTTGTGTGATTCTAGCTGATTTCTTTTTGAGCTTTTAGTCTTTTATCCTGAGTTTGCCAATTTGTATGATAAATTCAGTTAATCTTAAGTGTTTTCTGTTTAAATGGCTTTTCATTTCTAGCTTCAGTACATCATAAGCTTTTAAGAACAACTTTTGGTTTTAACTTTGAGCTTTAAATAAGCTTTGTGCAAGCTTTTAGTCCAAACAAGTTTTTAAGAGCTCATAAGCTCACTTTCTGTATTCAGATCTTCAAAAGCTCTTTTAGAGCTTATTTTTAGGTTTCAGCTTATGAGTGTTTTTAAATTTTTTTAAAAATGTGCTTAAAAAAAAGTTTCTCTTTTACAAGTTTCTATCTTTTGATTTTCAAAAATAAAAAAAGGTGTATGTCTAACTTGAACCCACGACCTCACCCACACAACACACACGTCTTACCAGTTTGCTTCAATAGCTCATCCATCCATAACTTACACAATTTAATCTTTATATCACTTTAACCCAATAAGCCCTTATATGCTGTACAGCTTATTCGTGGCTTATTTTGATAAGCTGTGACTTTTGGGCTTATTTTTCCTTAGGATTTAAATAGTTTTAAGAAGCTTATTTCTGTCAATTTTTCTTCTAGAATTTTTAGAGTTCATTTAGTATTTTTAATCTTTTATTTTCATTAAAAACTTTAAAAAATCATAAAAATAGAAAAATAATCAGAAAAATATAAATCTTTTTTAGAAAATTTTCTTTTATCCTAAAGTTAATAGGAAAATTACTTTTGCTTTCGTAGGGTCTAAATTTGCAAAATTTTGTTTTCTAAAGAACGGAGATTCGTTTCGTCGTTTTCCGTTTTTAGTGTTTTAACGTTCGTTACATCCGTTTTTTGTTCTAGTTTTTTCTTAAATTACTTTTTAGTTAATAAAAGTCCATTTAAAAGAAAATTTAAAGTTAGTTTATTTTTTTTATGATTTAGGGTTTTTAACCTCTGTTTAAGGTCCCAGTTTTGCAAGTTAAATTTCCGTTGTTTGTTTTGTAATTCTATAATTGTTATCATTTGCTTATTTTAATTGGGTAAAAGTAAAAATCAAATCAAACTATTGTTACCCATTCAAATCATTGTTCCGAAACAACAGCGAAGTATTTCAATTACACAAGAAGTCGTGTGGGAAAAACGACCCGGGGAATCATACTTCCCGGTTAAGATACTTATTATATTATATTATATATATTTTGAAAAATTTCCTTTTTACCTTTGCCCTCAAGGAAAATTGGTGATTTTCCATAGTATTATATATTATATATTTTACGCGTATCATAGAGCTTATTTGATAAGCTGGTTCAACCAGCTTATTTTTCTTTCATTCTTCACAACTTTTAGGACCTTTACTGAATTTTTCATATTTTTCCTCTTTTATTTGTTATTTTTAATTATTTTCGTAAGTTTAAATTTTAGAAAGTCATTTAAAAATAGTAAATTAATTCAGAAAATTACAAAAAAATAGTTTTTAGTTTTAGAATAAATATTTTTAGGTTTACAAACTTTAAAAACTTTTTCACCACTTTTAGATTTTAATTTTAATTTTTAGCCTTTTAAATTAATTATAGAAAATAGATTTAAATTATAAAATGTAGTGAAAAATATTTTTCTTAGTTTTTATCACATTTTAGACCTTTCTAAAGTAGAAAATCATTTTTTGGAATTTTTAGGGATTAATTCGTTATTTTCAAAATTTTAAAATAGGATTAAATCGTTTATAATTATAAAAAAATTATAAAAAAGTCAAAAAAATATAATTCTTTTTTTAGAAAATTTTCTTTTGTCATTTTTTAGGTTTACATGCAAAAATTTCTTGTGTAGGGTTAAAATTTGACTTAGTTGATAAATTAGACGCGTTTTGAGGATTCCCGTTTTGCATTTTTAGTTTAAATTTGTGTTGCCTTAATTGTTTTTTTAGTGTAAATTGCATTAATCTTCCCGTAGATTTAGAAATCAAATCAAAATCTTTGTCATTCAAACATCAAATATCAAACCGACTCTCGACTGTCCATCCGATTCACTCCTCATTAGGGATAAACGACCCAGGAATATCATATACAACTTCCAGTTTCATTGATTCTCTTGATAATTATCCTTATTATATATTTATAAGTATTTTTATATTTATTTATATGTATTAAAAAGGTTAATTTATCTTAATCATATTTTGGCGCCGTTGCCGGGGAGGAGTGTAAGCGTTAGTCGTTCCGAAGTTTGACAATTAGTGCTTTGAAGATCCTTCTTTGTGTAGTTATTTTTGTTATTAAAAATATAAATATACAAAAATATTTTTCATTCTCTTTTATTAGTATAATTATAATATAAAAACAAGAAAAAACCAAAAAAAATAATAATAATAAAAACATTGTCCATAAAAAGAAATAAAAATCACAAGTTGGTAAAAGAACACCATTAAAATAATACTTTCAACTGAAGTATTATCCATTAATAAGTTTCCGAACCAAAGATCAACAACTTACCTTTTGTGTCACTTGCGAGGTAAGGTTCACCTATGAAAGATAAACAAACTCTAAGAGAGGTATAAGGCGGGTTGTTTTGAGGAACTACGACCCTAAAGGAGAAAAGTTTTTAATAGCTTCGCGCTTTCCTACTCCTCCGCTCCTTTGTGCATTTTTCTTTTAGAGAGTTACCGAGAAGCTTATTGATTATTAGGTTTAAGTGTCTTATCTCATTGTCCGTTATTAAAATAAATTATGAATCAATTGTTGAAAAAAAAATTAGTATAAATTTTCTTTTTATATTTTAGTGCATGCACACTCGTTTTCAATCTCGTAATTCTAACCGTTAACAACAACAACAAGTCCCACCGACTTTTGTTGAACCATTTAATCTTGTGGAACCAATTGAAAATCCAACTCCTCCTGTAGTTACGATGGGCGATAATCGTACTATAGCTTAATTGCTCGAAGCACCCACCGAGGGTTACGAGGATGCCATCGTTGTGCCCGAGATCATCGCGGACAACTTTGAGCTTAAGCATGGTTTGCTTACTCTTGTTCAAAACAAACAATTTTTTAGACATGACAAAGAAGACCCTCATGCTCACATTCGATATTTCAACAAGATCACTTCTACAATGAAGTTCCCGAATGTCCCGAGTCAGTTAAGCTTATGCTTTTCCCATTTTCCCTCGAGGGAGCCACCCGGATTTGGCTTGAAAAAGAACCCCCTCGATCGATTCTAACATGGGATGATCTTGTTTTGAAATTCATTAACAAATTCATCCCTCCTTCCAAAACAACAAATCTTCAAAATGAAATCACGAGATTTCAACAACGATTTGATGAAACTTTTTACGAGACATGGGACCGATTCAACGATCTTCTTCGGGCATGCCCACATCATGGATTTTCAGAATTGCATCAACTCGATACATTCTACAATGCCTTATTAAGTGGTATTAAGCTGATTTCAAAAGTTTTCAAAGTTTAAAACTCAATTTTCAAGCTATTTGTATGTGTGTTTTGATTCTGTGATGTTTTAAGCTAGTAAAATAGCTTATTTACTTAGGCATTGTTTAGCTGCTTATTTTTGTGTTTTTCATACTTGTTTAAGAGTTTTATTGAAGGAGTATAAGTGTCTAGTAGTGTGCTTTTGATTTCATCATTTTCTGTCAAATTTGTCTAAGTGTTGAAAATAGGAAAAATTAACTTTTTGATTTGCTTTTTCTTGCTTATTCCATATTTTAAAATGCTTATTGATTGTTGGTACTTGCTCTTTGTAGTCTAAACTTCATTTGTTTTTAGCTTAAAAGCCCATAAGGATCTGTTTTAACATTTATTTTTAAGCTCAAAAGTGTAGTTTTCAAAAATATAAAAAAAAGGAACTCAACATCTGCTGAGTGTGAACAGCTTTTTCATAAGTTCTTTTCAAGGCTTAATTGATTTTCAAACTCATTAATAATTGATGTTTTAGATAGCTTTTTAGATAAGCTTTTTAGTGGTATAGCCTTTCAAGCCATAAGGTTCCATTTTGTGGCTTAAAAATAAGCCCAAATGTGCCCTTGTGGGCTGTTTGAATAGCTATTTTAGCCCATTTTGCTTAATTGCTTGTTTAAGATTATTTGGTTATTGTTTCTGCTTAAATTAGATTTAGTATTGCTTATTAGGTTATGATAAGTCATTTTTAGCTTATTTACTTTAGGGTAGATCTTATTTGAGCTTAATTGTATTATTAGTTTAACATTTTAAGTTTTAAAGCTTTTTTAGTAATTCTGTCATTTTTAGCTTATATTAGCTTATTTTTGTTCTCATTTGCTTATTAGGTGTAGTGAAATATCTGTCTTAGCTTATTTTCCTTTTTGATAAGCTTGATTATTCTTAAAAATGCTTAATAGTTAAGGTCTTAAGTCCTTTTAGTGTAAAAAAGCACTTCGGCCTTTTTAATTTTCTTATTTCATGCTTATTTTTTAGTTCTAAAATTTTTGTCTTCATTAAAATTTTCATAATTTTCCATCTTTATTTGTTATTTTTGTAGATAAAATTTTTAAAAAGTCTATAAAAAATAGAGAAAGTTTTTAGAAAATTACAAAAAAATAGTTTTTAGATTTAGAATAAATATTTTTAGGTTTACAAGCTTTAAAATTATTTTTACCACTTTTAGATTTTAATTTTAATTTTTAGCTTTTTAAATTAATTTTAGAAAATATATTTTTATTATAAAAATTAGTTAAAAATAGTTTTCTTAATTTTTATCATATTTTAGACTTTTCTAAGTTTTAGGTATTTATTTGCTATTTTCCAGGATTTTAAATAGATTAAATTAGTTTTTAATTCATAAAATTATTTAAAAGCCAAAAACATATAAATCTTTTTTAGAAAATTTTCTTTCATCATTTTAAAGGTTTAGAAACTAAGTTTTCATTTTTAGGACTTAATTTTTATTTAGTTGATAATTTAGCGCGTGTTTAGGATTCTAGTTTTGCGTTTTTAGTTTTAAATTAGTGCCCTTAATTGTTTTTAGTGTAAATTGCATTAATTTCCCGTAGAATTAGAAAACCAATCAAAACCTTTATCATTCAAACATCAAATATCAAACCAACTCTCGACTTTCTGATTCACTCCTCGTTGGGGATAAACGACCCGGGAATATCATATACTACTTCCGGTTTCATTGATTCTCTTGATAATTATCCTTATTATATATTTATAAGTATTTATATATTTATTTATATGTATTAAAAAGGTTAATTTATCTCAATCATTGGATTAGGTGATATGTTGTTTAATTGTGATTTGGTTTGGTTGAAATGAGTTAACGTAATGATGAAATGTTTTGCCAGAGTTTCTTTCTACCAAAACGCAGTGAAGGTCTTCAAAAGTAGACAAAACGCCAGAAGTCTTGAGACAAAAACGCAATCCAATCTTGAGACAAAACGCAATCCTATCTTGAGACAAAACACAATCAAGTTTTGAAATGGGTAGGGACTCTCCTAGGCAAAACGCAAGAAAGGTCTTTAATTAGTCAAAACGCAGAACCAAAATGAAACCTTTGATAAACCAAAATGCAGGAAGCAAAACGCAGGAGACAAAACACAGCTCCTGACAAAACGCAGTACAGTTGTCCTTTACAAAATGACAAAACGCAGTGTCCTTTTTTGACAAAACGCAGGAGGAAAAACGCAACCAAGAATATGCCAGTGAGACAAAATGCAGTCAAGAAAATACGAACTTTTTCACTTAAAAACATCTAAAAATCACCCTTTTGAACGTTTTTGCTTGGTTTCTTTTGCACAACTTGATCCTAGAAGGCTATAACAA
>BQNB010066091.1:0-32136 GCA_026074375.1 Tanacetum coccineum
TGCATCTTGCCGGCTCACAACCGATGTTGCATCCTTCTAAAAGGTCGAGGGTTATAATTGCATAAATGTCTAGATAATTAAGTTTAAATTAAATTGACCTCTTTTTGTTAAATTCAAATATGATTTTGCACTTTTACTATTCTATTTTATAAGCTATGAATATCCGAGAAACCTGAGAGTTGTTGAAACCTAAGGTCCGTGAGTCTCGATACTAGTCTCTGTGAGGTGTTAAAAGCCTGGTCACTTAGCCGTAAGGTTGGGATGTGCCGAGACGAAAGTCGCTACATGGGATGATCTCGCCTTTAAACTCATTATTCTAAGGTGGAACGTAAAGCGTAGTATGTTGCAAAAAGTTGATCCATGGTTGAAATTCAAGATAGCACACTCACTTAAGATATAATAAATGTCGGGAGTAGAAAGTTCACAAGTTGCAAATATGAGTAGTGTTAGCATCTTTACTGATATTTAGCTGTGATTTTAATTTAAGCTTGGTTTGGATAAGTGAAAAGTTGGGAACGATGAATTTATCCTTTTTGGGGCATTCTCGGAATCGAAATGCATCTTGTTCTATGATCCCTAACAGTTATGGAAATAACGAAAGTCGAAATTATCTCAATTATAAAAAAAATTATAAAAAAATAGAAAAGTTTTTGAAAAATGGAAAATAGGGATGTTTTATAACTTGTGATTTCTTAACTCTCTCCACAAAAATCTTTGCTACTTTTCAAAGGTTTAGTTTGGAGAAGTTTTGAGGTATTTGGTTTTAAGGCATATAACATTACGTGAGGACACGCAATCGCTTAGTTTGAGGAATTTTGATATGTGTGAAAATACATATCCATTTTATATCAAAAATAGCCCTAAAAAGACCAAAACTGTGCATAAAAGGCTTGTATATTGCTTGTTTTGTCTTTGTGATTGTGTAGGTGCGGATATTGCAAAAATCACAAGAAACGGTTAAAACCGGGCAAACACGAACACGGGAACGGAAGAGCGCACAAAAAGCCAGAAGGAAGCTATCAAAGTCAAACCCTAGTCAAACTTCAGTCAACTTAGTCAACCCTTGGTCAAAGTCACAACAAGACAAAACCCATCTAATTTCCAAATCAGCCCTCAAGATAATCCAAATTGCAAAAATAGCCTTAAAGCCCTAACGGTGTTAACTTCTATTAAAAAAGTTAACACCCGTTAACTATTATTTAACAAAAACCTAACACTCGTTAAATCTAAGCCCAAAGCCATAAAACCTTTACCCTAGCCTAAAACTTTACCCCAATAGCCCAAGTCAACAACCCAGTCAACTCCCTTACCCCTTCAGTTAAAAATCAAGCAGGAAAAGTAGTTAAACTACTGTAGATCATCTCCCCTGATTTAACCATTCAGTCAAAATCATAGGGCTTTTACCAATTAAAGGGTAAGGAGGGCAATTCAGGTGTAATAGTACACGTTGGCAGGGTAAAATGTTATTCAAGCTCTCTCATTGGCCAATTCCTACAAAGGGGGATCACGGATTAGCAAAACAAACATACAAGGATGGATAATTTACACTAACCCTACTTTCAAAAGAAGCACAATCAAGCCTGACACACGGATGCCACGTTGGCAATCCGTGTGTCCTAAAATTTAATCTAACGGTGGACACTAGAGATCCAATGATGAGCAAGGTTGGATGGACAGGATTGGAGGAGCATCTAACAAACTCAGGCTCCTAGAAGCTTCATCAACAGGCTATTTATAGCCTCACACTCTCACACACAGTAGGAATTTGTTTAGTTTTTAGCTTTTAGATTTTTAGGAAATTTAGCTTAAGCTTTTAAGTTTTAAGTCAATGTAATTTTCATTTAAACTTTTGTAATTTTCTTTTCGAGTAATGTAATCAAGCCTTTTTAGTTAATGAAATTTGAGTTTTCTTTAATAAATTTGTCAAAAGCTCTCTATAAGCTCTAATGATAGTGTATGGACCAATAAGCTCTTATAAGCTCTCACAAGTCTATAAGCTTGTGATTGAGCTCAGTTCAGTCTTTAATTCACTTAAACCTTAAAATCAGCTTAATACTTTGATTATTGGACTCTTAAGCTTATGGAAGGGAAGCTAGCAAGGGATGAGCTTCCAAGGACTTTTACTGGCTTATCTTTGATAAGCCAGAGCTGTTGATAAGCTCTTTGAGCAAATTTTGCCTTTGTTAAGCTAAGGCTTAAGTAAGTTCTCTATTTACTATTTTGTTTTTAAATTCCTAGCATAAATTTGCTTATTATTTGTCTATATGCTTATCTAGTTGCTTATTTGAGCTTTATTCTGCTTCTTTGTGCTTATTCATCATATTTAGCTATCTGTTTTAGTTTTCTATAATCTAGCTTATAATTTGTCTTAACTTGTCTTAAAAATTATAAAAAAAACCAAAAATAGTGTAGCTTATTTTTTATGGCTTATTATATGCTTAGGATTGCTTATTAGGCTTATTATAAATTATGCATTACCTGGTTATCAAATTATGTTCATTAGATTTCAAGTTTGCTTGTTTAAATGAAAGTTGCCATAGTTAAAAGGGTGTTTGGATTAATGAAGTTTGACCTTCATAAGGCAAAATAAGTTTGTGTTTTCAATTTGGTCAGCTTCATTTTCATAATTAAATAAGTTTTAAAAAGGTTTGAATCATTAGTTTATGTTTAAGAAAATTTTGAGGCTTAATCTCTTTGTTCCTGCACTAGGGGAATTTTCCCTTTCCTTTGCTTGTTAAAATTTTGATCCAAGTCTTCATAGGCTTGATTTTTGCTTGATTAGTGTTTTGACACACTCTCTTTGAGTGTCTAATGCAGGTTTACCTTTAAAGGTAACCTGCAAATTGGTTTTGTCCCTTTGGTCAATTGCATCAGCAGTAGTAACTGCAGTTACTACTGTTTTCCTTTTCATTTGCATTTAAGCTAGTTTAAATAAGTTTTAGGTTTTAAAATTGAGTAGGCTCATAGTTTAGATATAGGACTAGTTAGTTTAAAAGTTAATTTTCAATTTCTAGCTTAATTACTAGGGTACATTAGCTTCTAAAGTTTTTAAAAATCCTTAAAAAAACCAAAAACAGTAGTAACTAGACTTAGCTTTTTAAAATTAGATTTTTAGCTTATAAGATCCAGTTTTATGGTTGATAATTATAGCTTATAAGTAGTAGGATAAGTTGTCAAAAGCTCAGCTTCTTTCATAGCTTAATGTGCATTATAGCTTAAATAGATTTTGAGTTTTTAGTCAAAATTTCTAAGTTAGCCTCTTAGATCATCTAATTTAGATAGCTTATAGTGTTTTTAGCTTAAGTAGCTTTTCAAATTTAGATACTATACATCATTAGCTTTCTAGGACAGTTTTTGTTTTCAAATTTGAGCTTAAAATGAGTTGTGTGCAAGCTTATAAGTGAAAATTAGCTTTTTGGAGCTCAAAAGCTCACTTTATGAGGCAGCAGGTTTCATAAGCTCTTTAAGAGCTTATTTTTGACTTTCAGCTTATACTTGCTTTATTAAAGTAGCTTAAAAAGTTGTCCTCTACAACTTTGTTCTTTTGAGTTTTCAAAAATATAAAAAAGGGTGTATGCCCAGACTTGAACCCGTGACCTCTCCTTCACACTCTCTCAGCCTTAACCATTGTGCTACATTAGCTCATCTGTCACCTTCTCTTTTCATTTCATTATTATACACGTTTTCTTTTCATTTTTGATATTATAAGCCGTAGCTAGTTTTGATTTTTCCCCAGCTTATTAAATAAGCTGGGGACTTGTTCTGATTTTTCCTTTGCTCCTTATTACTTTTAGGATTTTCCCTGAATTTTTGGTATTTTTCTTGTTTTTAGTTAATTTTTAATCATTTTTCTTAGTTTTAAACTTTCGAAAATTAGTAAAAAATAGAAAAATAATTTTTAAAAATACAAAAAAATAGTTTTTAGTTTTAAAATAGTTAGTTTAAGGTTTACATGAATTAAAATCATTTTTATCAATTTTAGATTTTTATTTTCACTTTTAAGCTTTTAATTTAGATTTAAAAATAGGATTTTATTATTAAAAAATAGTTAAAAATAGTTTTCTGAGTTTTTATAATATTTTAGATTTTTCTAAGTTTAAAAATCATTTTTTAGAATTTTTAGGAATTAATTTGCTATTTTCTAGGATTTAAATAGTTTAATTTAGTTTTTAATTCATAATAAATTCAAAAATAATCAAAAAATAATAATTTTCTTTTTCCTAAAATTTTCTTTTGCCTTAATTTAGGTTTAGAAATTTTATTTGCATCCATAGGAGTTAAATTTAGTATAGTTGCTTATTTGTCGCGTTTTCTTCATTCCCGTTAATTGTTTTTTAGTCTAATTGCTTTTATTTGCTTATTTTAATTGTTGTTTAAATTCTTAGTTATAGATAATCAAATCAACCTTTGTTTTCATTCAAATCATTGTCCAAACAAGAACATGGTTTCAATTTCACGAATCGTTGGGGAAACGACCCGGGAATCATACTTCCCGGTAAATATACATATTAAATTATATTATATATATTTTGAAGAATTTCCTTTTTACCTTTGTCCTCAAGGGTAAATTGGTAATTTTCCATCGTATTATATATTATATTATTACGTGTATAAATTTGCTGTAACCAAGCTTCTTGTATAAAAGACTAGCAAAAGCTTTCATTTATATAAGTTAAGGGGCAAGCTAGAGCGCAACATGCTCGATCAAGTCAAAATTTATTCTTATTCTCACCATCAGAAAGTCAAAAATTAGTGTCAAAACACTTATTTTATTTTTGAATTTTTTTAATTTTTGCATAAAATCACATATTTTTGGTATTTTGGTGGCAAAACGGGGTTACGTGAAGACAAAGCAAATGCAAGTAAGATCAAATCGATAGATACTCCCATACTAGAACTAAACATTGTCCTCAATGTTTAAAGGGTCTCTACGTAAACCTAAAGCCGTTTATTAATTATGCAAATAGATAAACGTTAGTCAATAAGATCTTAGGATATCAGATTCCCATATATAAGCATGCTAAGGATTGAAGCTCGAGTCAACGATGGACAAAACCACGAGCACGAGAGTCTTCATAATACGGGGAAATCCTGAACATAAAACACAAGCCACGAAACACGAGAAAGGAAGAGGCAAGCCTCCTCACATCACACTTATTAGAAAATAGAAAAATAAGATAGAAACACGGGTTGCCTCCCGAGAAGCGCTTGTTTTTGTTAACTGAGTCACAAGCCTGACTCGACCCCAAATTTAGTGGTCCATGGGGAATGTTTAGAGATTCGGGACAACCATAGGTGATATGTCTCCTCCAAAATAATGTTTGAGTCTATGACCGTTCACCTTGAAGTTTCGTCCGTCGGTTTGAGATAACTCAACGGTACCATAAGGGAAAACTTGAGTAACAGTGAACGGTCCGGTCCAACGGGTTTTGAGCTTGCCCGAGAAAATATTTAATCGAGAATTGAAGATAAGAGCTCGATCACCAACGTTGAAAACGCGGTTCTTAATCTTGAAGTCATGAATCTTCTTCGTTTTCTCTTTGTAGATTAAAAAGTTCTCGTAGTCTTGATCCCGGAGTTCATTTAATTCATTCATTTGAACTTTCCGGTAATCACCTGCGGACTTGAGATCAAAATTGCAATGCTTTAAGGCCCAATAGGCCTTGTGTTCAAGCTCGATAGGAAGATGACTAGCCTTCCCGTACACAAGCTTATAAGGGGTGCACCCGATGGGTGTCTTGAATGTGGTATGGAAGGCCCATAAAGCATCATCTAACTTATCGGACCATGAAGCACGATTTTCGCCTACGGTCCTTTCTAAGATACGATTCAAACCACGATTTGAAACCTCCACTTGTCCACTAGTTTGTGGATGATACGCGGTAGAAAGACGGTGTGTAACTCCATACTTAAGCATGACCTTTGAGAATTGGTCATTGCAAATGTGCGTACCACGATCACTAATTATAGCACGAGGAGTTCCAAATCGAGCGAAGAGAGATTTTAAATTTTTTACGACAACTCGGGCATCATTAGTGGGGAGCGGTTTTGCTTCAACCCATTTAGACAAGTAGTCAACGGCCACAAGAATGTACTTGTTCCCTCGAGAAGACGGTAACGGGCCCATAAAGTCGATGGCCCATACGTCAAAGATCTCGCATACGTGAATTGCATTTTGGGGCATTTCATCTTTTTGCGAGATTTTGCCTTGGCATTGACATGAGTCGCATGACTTCACTATGTCATGGGCATCGCGATAAATCATCGGCCAATAGAAACTGGAATCAAAGACTTTTTTAGCGGTGTAGTTCACACCATGATGTCACCCGGTGGGTCCATTATGGCAAGCCGTAAGGATATCAATGACTTCTTGGTCGTAAATACATCCTCTAATCACTTGATCCGCACAAATTCTAAACAAGTAGGGGTCGTCCCAAAAATAATGCTTCACATCCTTAAAGAAAATTTTCTTTTGTTGGGACGACATCCCTTTTACTATAAAATTTCCCGCATGGTAATTTGCAATGTCGGCAAACCATGGGGTACTAGAATCACTATGAAAAGATATCATTCTGAGGGTCTCGAGAGGAAATGTTTCATTAATTTCCTTTTTCTTGAGATCACCTATATGAGGATTTTCTAATCTCGACAAATAGGTCGATACGGCGTATTGGAACTCAATAAGGTGTATCGGGGTTGCTTGGCATGGGCTCCAAGAATAAAATATTTCAAAATTCTTGTGCAGGAATTTGGATATGCCGTATCCGATTTTTGGATACGACGTATTGACCAATATGCCATATCCGTTTTCTTGGATACGGAGTATTGACTAAAAATGTGTTTTTCTTGATTTTTGACCAAAGTATCATATACGGCGTATCAATGGCGTATTCTTCAAAGTTAGGCAATGGTCTTGAGTTCTTCAAAGTCTTTAGATACGGCATATTTGTCTAGAATGAGACGGCGTATCGATATCAGAATCAGTCGACTTTCTTAGACTCTTAGTTTATGCTTCAAAACACGTCCTTTTCTTCATCTTTTGCCAAATACTCGATAATTACTGCAAATAACAAATTTAAACAATTAAGTAACAATTCTTTGCAATAACTATACAAAATGGGTTAATATCGTGGGATAAATGATGCTATAAAATAAACGTTATTTGATGTTATCAAATATCTCCCCACTTGATTCCTACTTGTCCTCAAATAGCCTTTAGAAGTTTATAAAAATGTATCTCTTAAGGATATTTTCCATTAAAGCACTTATTCAATCTATTACAAGTACACAACCAAACACCTCACGAAATAAGAAGATGAAAACACTCAAATCACTCAACTAATCTATGTGGTAACATGTAACTAATTCGCTCAATTACTCGGTCGTGACGAGTATTCTATCATAAGCTTGGCAAGGATACACATCTCCACCACTAAAGCCAAGGAGTAACAAGTTTATAAAGGTAAATATGGGTTTTTTGTATGGAAAGGCTTACGGTTGATCATTCTACAATCTTTCACCAGAAGTACCACTCCAACAAGGTAGCTGAAGCACACACACACACCCGGAACGCCAGGATAGACATGTGTGTTCGATCATATCCTCATTCGAATTTAACCAACGGTTAGGATGAAGAATGATATAGGGTAGGAACCTTCTAACTTTCACCGGAATTCGTAAACCAACGAGGCAGCTGAGACATGCATACATGGCCGTAACGACAGAATAGACATGCACGCTCGATCACATCCTCATTCGCGTAAAACCAGCGGCTAATCATTAGGTGAGAGGGAAGTAAATTGTTGTTAACTAAAAATCAAGAAACAAATAGATTAAGCCTTAAGATACAAGTTGCTAGACACTTATTTCTCGACCATTACCATGATTAAGACACAACTATTTACAACGTCTTGATCATAGATCAAAAACAAAAACCTAAGTTGGCATTCCCGTAACGATCAACTTCCCAATCATCCCAAAACTTTACATACTTTACAAGGCAAGTGGCGATATTTTCCACTTTGTACAATACTCTACATCGTTGATTTTAAGACGTATCAACGAATAGTCGATCCTTCGTATAATTCCTTGGTAATGCTTTTTGCAAAACAATTATTGTTAGCCTTAAAATATGGTGACATATCCGGAATTACATTAGTTCATTTATAGCGTGACACATAGGGACTAATAATGACAAGCTACGATAGTTGTGTGTCACTAGGACTATAAATACCCCCTCTATACTTCCATGGAGGGGTGAAGTTCACATTTTGTAAAAGTGTGTAGTGTGTGTGTTTTCTATTAAGCTCACACACTCTTCCCATATCATTTATCCTTCAACTCTTAATAAAAATGGCTACACATTTATTTCAATTTACCAAGCCTCCAGATCTGTTTTAAACCCTTGTATTTTACTTGTCATTTACAAATCTACAATTGGCATCAGAGCTGCAGGGGTGTGTCGTATTATGTTTATGTTTTGTTGTTACTGTTCAGGGTACTGTTCATCACTATTCATGTCACTGTTCATGGTGTTCAATCACTATTCATTACTGTTCATTTACAGATTAATCTTTGTAGTTTATGAACTGGTATTAAAATAATATATCTGGTTCAAATCTGATTTTTTTTAAGTGCTTAAATGACAAGATCAGATCTGGGTTTATGTTACCTTCTTGGTTGCGTTTTGGATGAAAGAAAAAAACCCAGATCCAGAAAAAGTACCAAAGTACTGACATTGCGTTTTGACCAGTCAACTGCGTTTTGTTGGTTGGCTACGTTTTGATCTTGCATTTTGCCTATTGAAGACCCTTTTTTATAACACATCCAAACAAAACGCTGCCCAAATTTTGTCAAATCTTGCGTTTTGTCAAGAAACATTGCGTTTTGGTTTTTGTTGCGTTTTGACTCGAAGAAAAAAAAGGGGTGGCTGCGTTTTGATGATTGGTTGCGTTTTGTTATATACACAAGACCCAAACCGAGTCAACTCGGTTCTTACTGAGTTGACCTGGTCAAGACTCAAATGAGTCACATCCAAGTCACCAAACCATGATCAGAAATAAAAAAAAGGAGAAGTCAACAGCCTTGTTCCAAACCACAACAACTATAACCACATCAATAAACAACATCAACTGCCTCAATAACATCATCATCAAATCCAAATAAACCTACTCAAAATCCCTTCATCACAATCCAATCACCACAAATCCAACAACTCTAAATATAAATCCTTCGTCACCTCAATCTCCACGACCATCTTATCAAGACTCGAAGGAAATTAAAATGTCAAATGACCTTAGTTTTTCTTGTTTTACGTGTGATACAGAAATCGATCCAAACACGAATGAGAAATCATCATAGGTCTTTATTGAGAAAATCTCCTCATTGGTATGCGAATTTTAAAGTTAGGAGAAAAACAAGGTTGTTTTGTCCTTCCTTTGTTTCGATATAAGACAGACAGACACACAAAACAATACCCTTATACCTACCCGAGGCCATTTAATTGATCTTATTGCCAAAAATCTTCACTCGTATTGCGTGGGTTTTGTGGTGATTCGATATGAAAGCATAAAAAGGGGTTTTAGATCATTGGTGTCTTCGTTGATTATGTATGGCTTCAGCTGTCTTATCGTGTGATAAGGATGGATGTAAGTGATGAGTTGAAATGAATATGATATTCATTGGTAACTGCGTTTGAGAGGGAAGAAAACAAATGCAGGCGTGTGTGTGTACTTAGGATTTGGATTTGTAACAAGAGGTTTGATCGGTGAAGATCATTTTTTTGGGGGAGGATGAGTGTGACTGCGTGTTGATAAGGATTAGGGTTATGAGGTAAGAATAGGGATTTGACCATTCTTATATCCCTTAAATCTGATATGGATATGGATTAAGTTTGGTGGTAATCGGGCCTAACAATAATACTAGGCCGTGTTCTAATTTTAAAGGATTGGGCCGAGTATTGCAATGTTTGAATTAGGCTATTTTATTATGATTGTGCCAAGGATAACAATTTTAATGGACTGGTGATTTCTTATCCGAATTTTAGGCCCGTAAATGTGGTCATTAGAAAATTGTTATAAGGTGTAGTTGGGTGGATTTATTTTAAGCGATATAAGGTTAGGTTGGTTGATTTTTGGCTAAGTACGGGTACGATGATTAAGCCAGAAATAAAATACTTTCACGACAAGTAGAGCTAGACAATGTTTATCCATTAACGACATTCAAAATAACATTCGTCCTAGTTTAACGACAATTGAACGACAACAAACAAACAACAAACATGATACATAACACTAAAACAATCTTGAAGAGATTCACTAAATGACAAACGGCTAGAGATTCGGATTACGATGACAAGTGTTCACGAAGTTGATTTGGTATCCCTTATTTGAGATTGAAGTTAGATTTCACGAAGGCGTCTACTTATTTCATCATCGAGACTTTCTTCTATTTTCTATCGATTGATAACTTGCTTGAACGTATACAACTTATGATTAATACTTGAATTATCTAGTTACCAGCAGTCAGGGGTGGTTGGTTGCAGACCTGGTTAACTATCACTTAAAGGAGTTACATTGTAGTACTCAGTGTCACACGCAAAAGTCGATGTGGATAATTTCAAGAGGTGTTGTACTTCTTATACTTATGCGGTAGGGTATAGAGTACGTATAGATTTAATCTTGCACCGTTCTTCAATCACAACAGTGCAAGCTTAAGTAACAAATTTGGGGGATTTCACTTCATTTTCAAGTTTGGTATATCGGGTTTACTTCACAAGTGATCACAACAATAGCCGACAGAATTCGAGGTTGGTAAAAACAAGCCAAAGAGTTTCAAGGTTGAGATGTAATCAGCAATTCTCACTGCATTTCAAGACAAAGGTACTTCACAGTCTAAGCCAAATTCTCAAGGTTCTTCAACGACATTCATATACAAGACCTTGATTATACCAAGTTTTCTTGATTCTTGCTTCATCTCCTCTACGGTTTTTTGAAGACAAGAGCATAATGCTTTGTTTGGATCTCAAGATTTGTGTTAAAGACAAGAACTTCTCGAGTATATGTGCGTACACAACAATGATGCTTCCGAGAGTTCGCAACCATCATGGGGGAAAATGTGTACATCCGGGACTTAATTGACTTTGATGTTACCATGTCAACTTCTAGGGGGAAGTTTGTTAGCCCTAAAAAATGTTCAGTATGGTTTATGAAGTATTCTGCATACGTGAGAAGAATTGTTGCTGATTTCTCGCACTCGCATGCACCCCCGAACGAATATTCACCAAGCCCGAATGACAAGAAGCAGTGGTCGTTGGTGTGGTTTGACTTCTACAAATTCCGCTGTGCACGTCAATGACAAGTAGAAGATTGTTCAAGCTACTTCAAAGTTCCAGAATCTGCTTAAGATAGGGATGTTGGTTTGGGGGGAAGCTGATTCAGAAACTTCGCCAAAAAGGAGTCTATGAAGAAAGCTTTTCAAGACATGTTGCATGGATTGGGGGGAAGTTAATCCAGTTCATGCATACTACAATGGTTCCTGTACAAGTAAAGACAATGAAGATCCAAGCTGGAGTACAAGTTTCAAGACAAGGAGAACTCAAAAGACATCTTCAGCTTTGGAAGTGCTTTGGAAGACTTTATTTCTGTTGTATTTGTACCTGATAGGAACATTGTAAGTAATTTCGTATGTGTCCACATATTAAGGGAAGATTGTTAGCCTTAAAATATGGTGACATATCCAGAATTACATTAGTTCATTTATAGCGTGACACATAGGGACTAATAATGACAAGCTACGATAGTTGTGTGTCACTAGGACTATAAATACCCCCTCCATACTTCCATGGAAGGGTGAAGTTCACATTTTGTAAAAGTGTGTAGTGTGTGTGTTTTCTATCAAGCTCACGCACTCTTCCCATCTCATTTATCCTTCAACTCTTAATAAAAATGGCTACACATTCATTTCATTTTACCAAGCCTCCAGATCTGTTTTAAACCCTTGTATTTTACTTGTCATTTGCAAATCTACAATTGGCATAAGAGCTGCAAGGGTGTGTCGTATTATGTTTATGTTTTGTTGTTACTGTTCATGTACTGTTTCGGGTACTGT
This sequence comes from Tanacetum coccineum, assembly GCA_026074375.1. NCBI lineage: Eukaryota > Viridiplantae > Streptophyta > Magnoliopsida > Asterales > Asteraceae > Tanacetum > Tanacetum coccineum. Next base: position 12,109 of record BQNB010066091.1, read on the forward strand.
TCATCACTATTCATGTCACTGTTCATGGTGTTCAAGCACTATTCATTACTGTTTATTTACCAATTAATCTTTGTGGTTTATGAACTGGTATTGAAATAATATATCTGATTCAAATCTGATTTTTTTAAGTGCTTTGATATACTACTCATAGGAAACGATATCCCAACGTTACAAAGTGTAAAAGACTGGTTAGGGAAATGTTTCGCTATGAAAGATTTAGGAGATGCAGCATATATTCTTGGTATAAAGATTTACAAGGATAGGTCAAAACGTCTTATAGGACTTAGTCAGGACACGTACTTAGATAAAATTTTGAAAAGATTTAAAATGGAGAATTCTAAGAAAGGGAATCTACCCTACATCATGGCATAAAGATTAGTAAGGATTTATGTCCGAAAACTGATGAAGAACTGGATAGAATGAGTCGAGTCCCATATGCTTCGACTGTAGGATCGATTATATATGCCATGACGTGTACAAGGCCTGATGTCTCCTTTTCTTTGAGCATGGTGAGTCAACATCAGCAGAATCCTGGTGAAGGTCATTGGACAGCTGTAAAGAATATTCTTAAGTATTTAAGAAATACTAAAGACATGTTCTTAGTTTATGGTGGAGAAGAAGAACTTAGAGTGACTGTTATTGTGATGCAAGTTGGCAAAAATATAAAGATGATAGTCATTCTGGTTGGATATTCTTGCTGAATGTGGGAGCGGTGACATGAAAATGTTCAAAGCAAGATACAGTGGCAGGCTCCACATGCGAGTTTAAGTATATTGCAGCTTGTGAGGCTTCAAAGGAAGCTATCTGGATGAAGAATTTCATTGGAGATCTTGGAGTTGTTCCAACTGTACATGACCCCATTGAAATATTCTGTGATAATGAGAGTTTAGTCGCCTTGACTAAAGAACCCAAGGACCACAGAAAGTCAAAGCATATTGAAAGAAAATACCATTTTGTTCGAAGCAAAGTAGAAGAAGGATACGTGATTGTGAAGCACATACGACCAAAGGATAATCCAGTTGATCCATTCACAAAGGCATTGGCTAAGTCCAGACACGATGAACTTGCTAGGAGCATAAGATTGAAAGATAATATAAAGTTTTAATTGTTAGTTTGAATTTGAAACATTATAAAAAAATGATTGATATTGTAATAGATTTGGTGATTAAATAATGGAGATTTGTTTATTTGCATGTGTGCTACCATTTGCTATTGTTTATCATTGTGTTTCATTTTTTGCATGTTTATAATTTACTTCCTGAGTACTTAGTTTACTCAAACCTCCGCATTCGTTCATACTACAGGAAGTAAGTATTGATTTAAGACTGTCATGGAGTGTTAGTAGATTGTCTATAAAGACTAGACATAGCATAAAGAATGCTGCAACACTGTTGAGTACTTAATGGGAATTAAGTATAGGAAAAACCCGTACTTAGAGAGATTACTTCATGGATTTATATCACGAGTAATTCTAAGATGATAATATCTTCTATTCTTAAAATGAAGATACATCGAGTTTCTAGTTTTTCAATTATGTTATACTTTATTTTATTCAAACGCTGCACGTAAATGCCAGTTATAAAGGATATGCTAGGTATGACATGATGAGTTGACATGATGAGTTGACTCAACTCATCATGTCATACCTAGCATATCCTTTATAACTGGCATTTACGCGTAACGTTTGAATAAACTAAAGTATAACAGACTTGAAAAGAAACTTGATGTATCTCCATTTTAAGAATAGAGGATATTATCATCTTAGAATTACTCGTGATATTAATCCATGAAGTAATCTATCTAAGTATGGATTTCTCCTATACTTAATTCCCATTAAGTACTCATGAGTGTTGCAACATTCTCTATGCTCTGTCTAATCTTTATAGACAATTTACTAACACTCCATGACAGTCTTAAATCAATACTTACTTCTTGTAGTATGAACGACTAAGGAGGTTTGAGTAAACTAAGTACCCAGGAAGTGGATTCTAAACACGTAATAAACAATAGTAAATGGTAGCACTCATGCAAATAAACAAATCTCTATTATTTAATCACCAAATCCATTACAATATCAATCATTGTTTATAATGTTTCAAATTCAAACTAACACCTAAAACTTTATATTATCTTTCATTCCTATGATCCTAGCATGTTCATCATGTCTGGACTTAGCCAATGCCTTTGTGAATGGATTAGCTGGATTATCCTTTAATCGTATGTGCTTCACAATCACGTGTCCTTCTTCGACTTTGCTTCAAACAAAATGGTATTTTCTTTCAATATGCTTTGACTTTCTGTGATCCTTGGGTTCTTTAGTCAAGGCGACCGCACTCTCATTATCACAGAATATTTCAATGGGGTCTTGTACTGTTGGAACAACTCTAAGATCTCCAATGAAATTATTCATCTAGATAGCTTCCTTTGAAGCCTCACAAGCTGCAATATACTCGGACTCGCATGTGGAGTCTGCTACTGTATCTTGCTTTGAACTTTTCCATGTCACTGCTCCCTCATTCAGCAAGAATATCCAACTAGACTATAAATGACTATCATCTTTATCTGTTTTCCAACTTGCATCACAATAACTAGTCACTCTGAGTTCTTCTTCTCCACCATAAACTAAGAGCATGTCTTTAGTATTCCTTAAATACTTAAGAATATTCTTTACAGCTGTCCAATGACCTTTACCAGGATTCTACTGATGTCGACTCACCATGCTCAAAGCAAAGGAGACATCAGGCCTTGTACACGTCATGGCATACATGATCGATCTTACAGTCGAAGCATATGGGACTCAACTTATTCTATCCGGTTCTTCATCAGTTTTCGGACATAAATCCTTACTAATCTTTATGCCATGATGTAAGGGTATATTCTCTTTCTTAGAATTCTCCTTTTTGAATCTTTTAAATTTTTAATCTAAGTATGTGTCCTGACTAAGTCATATAAGACGTTTTGACCTATCTCTGTAAATCTTTATACCAAGAACATATGCTGCATCTCCTAAATCTTTCATAGCGAAACATTTCCCTAACCAGTCTTTTACACTTTTAACGTTGGGATATCATTTCCTATGAGTAGTATATCATCCACATATAATACCAGGAAGACTACAACACTCCCACTGACTTTAACATATATACATGAGTCATCTTCGCTTCTAGAAAATCCAAACTGTGTGACTTTCTCATGGAAGCAGAGATTCTAGCTATGAGAAGCCTGTTTAAGTCCATAAATGGCTTTTTGAAGCTTGCACACTCTTTTAGGATACTTTGCATTTTTAATTCCTTCTAGTTGTGCCATAAACACATCATCTATCAGTTTTTTGTTAAGAAAAGCGGTATTGACATCCATTTGCCATATTTCATAATCATGAAACGAAGCTATGGCAAGCATTATCCTAATTGACCTTTTTAGCTACTGGTGAGAAGGTTTCCTCATAATCAATTCCGTGGGTTTGAGTATAACTCTTCGCTGCCAACCTTGCTTTATATGTGTGCACTTTCCCATCCATGTTTGTCTTCTTCTTAAAGATCCACTTACATCCCACTGTTTTAAGACCGGGTGTAGTGTCAACCAAATTCCAAACTTGGTTGTTATATACAGACTGCATATCGCTTTTCATAGCTTCCTTCCACTTAGCAACCTCAGGGCTCGCCATCGCTTCCTTGCAGTTAGCAGGTTCATCTAATTCACTTAGTGTACTATCACTAATCTTGTCCTCTTTAATATGGAAACCATAGTAGAACTGAGGAGGCTTGCTGACTCTACCACTTGTTCTGCGAATGGGTAAGGATATATCATAAAGCTTAATAGGTGTCACCACCTCTTGTTGAGTGTCAGTGTTCACTATAGGTTCTTCATCGACATACTCTTGAATTTCTTCAAGGTCTATCTTACTCCCACTGTCCTCTTTAGATATTATTTCTCTCTCAAGGAACACTCCTCTTCGAGCACCAATTACCACATTATCCTTGGGTTTGTAAAACAAATATCTAAATGACTCTTTTGGATAACTGACGAAAAGACACTTTTCAGATTTGGCTTCTAGTTTGTCCTAAGTTTCTCGTCTAATAAAAACCTTAAAACCCTAGATTTTGATGTGCCTAAGAGAAGGACGTTTTCCCTTCCACATCCAAAAAGGTGTCTTCTAAACCTTCGTAGTGGGTACAGGATTTAAGATATGTGCGGTTGTCTCTAATGCGTAACCCCAAAAGCTTATTGGAAGTGTTGCTCGACTCATCATAGATTGAACCATGTCTAGCAAGGTTATATTTCTCCTCTCAGCAACTCTATTTAGTTGTGGTGTTCTAGTAGGAGTTAACTCTGAAACTATACCACAGTTTTTAAGATGATCGAAAAATTCAATACTAAAGTATTCTCCTCCCCTATCGGATCGGAGTACCTTTATCTTTCTGCCGTTGGTTCTCTACCTCGTTTTGATACCTTTTGAATACTTCAAAGGTATCCGACTTATGTTTAATCAGATAAACATGTCCATATCTACTGAAATCATAAGTAAACGTAACGTAGTAGTGTTTTCCATCTTTTGTGGCAGATCAGAATGGTCCACACACATTTGTGCGTACTAAGTCCAATTATCCTTCACCTCTTTCACACGATCCTATGAATGGTGATTTAGTCATCTTGCCCAATAAGCAAGACTCGCATACATCATCCGATTTGAAGTCGAATGATTCCAAAACTCCATCCTTTTGGAGTTGGGCGATGCGTATCTTGTTTACGTGCCCAATACGGGAATACCTAGGGCTGTAAATGAACTGAACGTTCAGTGAACATTTCATGAAACGTTCAGTAAAAAGTTTGTTCATGTTCGTTTATTTATTAAATGGACAAACATGAACACTATTTTACGTTCGTTTAGTTAAATGAACGAACATGAACACAAGTCACGTTCGTTCGTTTATGTTCGTGAACGTCCGATTAGGCGTTTATTAACGTTCGTTTATGTTCATTTATATGTTTATGTTCGTATAACATATCTTTTAATTGTATACTTTTAAATTTGGTATGTTTAAATAAAACAACACTTATAAAACATAACATTATGCATAATTTAATAATATTTTATGTTTTTTTCTACGTTCATTTATGTTCGAGCATTTATGTTCATTTAAGGTTCGTTTAGTTCCTTAATAAACGAACATAAACGAACATGAACAACTCATTTTCTAAATAAACGAATATGAACAAGAAAATCCGTCCGTTTAAGCGTTCGTGTTCGTTTATTTTTCAGGTTAAAATTAAATGAACGAACATGAACAAGACTACGTTCGTGTTCGTACGGTTTGTTTACAGCCCTAGGAATACCATAATTTTGATTTATCAAGCTCATTAGATGAAACAACATTTAAAATCACATTGCCATTATGACTAATACATTCAACAAATTCATATATGTCTTTGCAAGGAGAAGCTTTAAACATAAAACAACCATTTGAATAAACCAAAATATCTCCATTCTCATTATCAAATGAAAATCTATAACCATCCTTAAACAAAGCATGAAATGAAATAATGTTTCTTGTCATTTCTGACAAATAAAAGCAATTATTTAAATCTATCCTAACTCCAGACTTTGGCATGAGCTCATACTTTCCAATCCTTGTCATAGGCTTGATTTTCCTGTTTTCCATGACTAAGTTGAGCTTTCCATGCTTCAACATCCTACTTCCTTTAGACCCTGCAAAACAGTGCAAATATGAGTACCACACCATGTATCCAGGATCCACGAATCCGAAGTTGTAGTATTGTAGAGTTCGATCATAAACATACCTGAGTGACTACCCTTTTTAACTTTTCCGTCTTTGAAGTCCTTCAAATAATTTGGGCAGCTACGCTTCCAATGCCTATTTGTGTTGCAGTAGAAGCACATTGCTTCCTTTGGATCGCTTATAGGTGCAATCTCAAATTCAGCCTTTCTCTTAGAGCCACGATCGGACTTTCCTTTTGCGGCCTTTCCTTTCTAGTTGGAATGAGAAGTCTTTCTTTTCTTTGCATTGTGACCAACAGTCAACACAGGAGCTGCTGAAGTCAAGGGCACATCAATTTTCTTGATCCCTTGCTCAACGATTTGCAACAAGCTATGGAGTTCCAATATTGAGGTCTATTTCCTGTTCATTTGATACGAGAGCACAAACTGATTATAATCAGCTGGCAGACCGGATAGGATTATGTTGATAGAAAGCTTAGCATCGAATACCATATTCAGAGATTCCAATCTGTCAAAGTACCCTTTCATCTCTAAGACGAAAGTACAAATAGAGGCTTCGGGTTTCGGTTTGCATGCCATGAGGGATTTAACAACATCAAGGCGTTCCTTGCTTGCCTTTGCCTGAAACATTTCTTTAAGTTGTTGGTTCATTTCATAAGCCCAAGTGTTTTCAAAAGTCTTTTGCAGTTCAGGGCTCATGGAAGATGCCATGATGCATGACACTTTGTTTGCATCATCATAGTGTTTTCGGTGAGCTTCAATCTCTTCTTGGGTTGAATCATCGTCGATTGTGAGAATTTGCTCATCGAGAACATACTCTTTGTTCTCGTACCTTAGGGTGAACCTAAGGTTTCGCATCCAGTCCATATAGTTAGGACCGGTGAGTCTTTCCCTCCTAAGAACTGAGAGTAATGAGAAGTTTGAGTTATGTGCGGGATTGGGAGCGGGAGGATTGACACCATTTTCAATAGACATCTATAAGATAAAATAGTTTTAGTTAGCATGAATATACCTTAATTAATTACCCAATTTTAAATTAAGGCTAGGATCCATATTTTAGATTCGTTTATGAAGAGGGTTGCCGTAATCACATCACGAATTTATTTTAGGTAGACAATGTCTTTGTCAATTTCATTCTCTATGAAATTCCTAGTTCTTTTGAGATTCATTGATTTTGATCAATGGCATGTTAATCTCGGATATGCTCATCTACTATTCATGACTGGGATGCCGAGGATCATGAATAAGATGGTGAATTTAACCATGCAAAAACCCGCGTGGTCCCCGGCTCGAGTCAGCTCGAGAATCGCGAGTCCCACATCACCTCTCACTTATGTTCTCTTATTAATGTGCCGGTAAACCACACGCGCTCCATTAACAGCCCATATGAGAGATGTGCGGTTTTCATGGGTTAGCATACTATTCACATTTGCTATATCTAAAACGGGAATTTTGTTTTAGTACTTTTAAATTAATACTTTTAATCTTGACATCATCCTATCAAAAGTTCTCGGTAGCTCCATTGAACGCACAAAGAAGCGGAGAAGTGGGTCAGCGCGAAGCATATTAAAAACCCGACTTCTTTAGGGAAGCAAAATGACCCGCCTTACACCTCTCTTATAGTTTGTTCACTATGGGTGAGCTGATTTATCAATTGACTAACGATGTATTTAGATTCAATGATACATATACAATATAGCAATTATAATATATATATAAGGTTTCTATTAAACATTTTAAGGTTTTGGGTTCTATTTTAAACATTTTAAAATTTTACGGGTATATCTTAAATAATTCAAAATATAAGGTTCTAAAATGTAAATTCATATTAACATTCAATAATCACAAGACAATAACTTAATATTTAATTATTTATACTTATCACATGGTAACAATCTACTGATAGATAATTAAGTGCTAATAGAATTAAGCTAAGGCTCTGATTACCACTGAAAGGGTTTTCAATACCCTAACTAGATTAACATAAAGCGGAAACAACAATTAATATAAGGCAAGAAGGAAACTAAACCCTAAAGATTTTAACCTAATAAATAAAAGCAACTTAAAATAAATAAATAAATAAGAAAATACTAACCTTTGAGAAAATCAGATTTCTCACTCACAGACCACCTTGGTCGAACTTGGAGGCAAGTACTCAAACGAGAGTACCTCTAATAGCTCACACCCACGAACCAAAGAAAAAAGGGATTCGAACTCCTAAGGTCTCATTACACGAGTTGACTCTTACAAGGAGTATGAATGAGAAAGAGAGAATGAGCAAATAAAGCCTTGGCATGCCCCTCTATTTATATTGAGAGGAAGGAACTTGGAATAGCTCTTTGGAGGGATGTGGGATCTCCCCAAAAAATATCTCATGGGTCCCTTATGGGTCTTCCCGGCCCGTTCAACTTAATACACTTTGTATTAGTTCATATTCAGCCCATACTTCTTTATAATTAGCTTCTAATTAATTTACCAACTATTAATAAATTAATATATTAATTAATATACATATAATATTGATTCTAATTAATATTATCTCTCATTTATTATTTCACTTAACGGTTCACTGAGGGCAACCAAAAAAGGACTCTATTTTTTACGACACTCTTACCAATTAGTTACGAACTTGGACACTAAATTCAACAAGTATTACTTTTGTTTATTGGAATTAGATTCCCGAAACGTGAAACAAAACAAGGTTTTTAACCCGCGTTCTGCTGCGAAGTGTGATGTTTTACGTTAACGACTAACTTTGCAACGAATTGACAACCTAAGCACTATTTTCGTATAGTGTCATTATTAATAACTAACTTTGCGATGGAATGATAACCCAAAGACTATTTCCGTATAGTATTTATCTCCGGGTTGGTGAAAATTTTACGGTAATAATCCTTGGGTTATCGTTTCATTGCAAAGTTAGTCATTAAAGACTAACTTTGCAATTGACCGATAACCTCATAAAATACTTCCGTAAATTTAGCTCTCGGGAGTGGTGAAAAAAAAAACCATTCCCAAGAACTGCCTTTTGTTATATAAACAAGGTTCGTAACCCGTGAGCTATCGCGGAGCGCGCGGGATTTTATTTTTCAACGGATCGATAACCACACATACTGTTTGTCAGTCGTTGGGACTAACCTTGCAACGAACCGATAACCTTAGGGACTATTTTTGTAAGTTTGTTAAAAATATATATTGAACTTCTAACACTTTTTATAAAATCGTAAGAGTGTCAGAAGCATTGCAATATTCAGCTCGTTTTGTTTGCAATTCGACGATATTTTCAATGACATATTTTTTTACGAATGAATCGATAGATATACGCTCTATATTTGATAAATAAAATTTGTTATATAAAAAAGTCGTAAATATGTAAAAGTTTAAGACCGTTTTAGTAACTTTTCGCATAGTATGAGGGTGTGTTTTGTAAGTTTATTTTTTAAATATTTTTTTAATATTAAAAACTGAAATTGGAAATCGTGAGTAAATTGGGAGCATGTCTATAATCTATAGTTATAATCTTTTATATAATAAAATAATTACATCATTTCGGAGTTTTCTATCAGATTAAATCTTAAGAGAACAAAAATTGGACCAATCACAATGCTTGATTTTGCCACGTTGGCAAAATTATGCGATTTATTGGTCAAAATTAAAAAATTTTGGTGGAGAATACTGATGGAGAAAAAAAACACATAAAAATATATGTGTCAAATTTGTGAAAACAAAAACTTGAAAAAAGATGAGGTAATTAATAAAACTTTAGTGGTTTAATTTTAAATAAATTATATAGGGTTAAGTGTAAATTTATAAATTTACAAGTTTTATCATAACTTTAAAAAATAAACAAATAACCCATTAAACTGTATACCCTAGACTTTATATTTTAAAATACAACAAACACAAACAATTTTTTACTTTCAACAAAGATTTAACATTATTTAATCACATCTCAAATCTACCCGAAGACTTTTTGGTGGATTTTTCATTGTCGGCCTGAAAACAGTTGTACAACCAAATAGAAAAATACCGAAACACATAAATTATCGTAAATAAAGAAAAATGGTTTTCTAACTATTCATTGATGAGTTTGAAAGAATTGCATTTTCTTTTCTTTTGGTTTAATAGGTAATAAAATTCTAACAATTGAATTTCTGAAAAAAGTGTTTTCTAAAGTAGGAGTCAATGGTTCGAATATAACGAGTAGAAAGAATCCCCTTGTGGCCTCGGAGGTTCACTTGAGCCGACTTCGGGATACCTAAAAGGGTAGTTTCGCTGGGATTAATTGGCTCACAATCTCGAGTCAGAAAACTGGTAAATCAAAAGAAAAAAATTACTAATTATCTTCAAGTTCATATACTACATAATATATAAAAGATTTAATGAATTTATTCTCTTCATTTCGATAATCCACTATAACATAATTTATAAAATAAAAAAATAAAAAATATATACATATATTTTAAAAAAAACCATAATATCTAAGCCTAATATACGAGTAATAATATTGTTGTAGTCGATTTAACTCAATTGTTGAAAAAAGGTTAACCCAATAATAATAATCATTTGAGAAATACTAGTAATTTAGGGAAATGGTTTGGGGTGAAAGGAGGAGATGGGGAAATAAAATACAGTAAATTGTTGCTAATTGCTTAATCATAATCATAATCAGAGAGCTGAGCGAACAGAACAGGTTATTTTTTTTCTCTTTCATAATCATAATCCTTTTTTTTTATATGTATGATGGATCATACTATAGTAGCAATTAGTAAAAACTATTTATCATATTCCTAGCGCTAATTTTCCCCTTACCTTGAGCATTAGCAGTAGGAATTTGCTACTATGAGGGAGGGAGCCATATATTAAAAATGTAGTACGTTAACAATGTCATCAAAGCTAAAACTGGAATTCGGTCCGAAAATTCAAACTGTCCAATTCAGGGGGCATGTCCAAATAGTGATTATACTAATATATTTACCACCTTGGAAGGAATGACTCAGTCAGAAGGACAATGAAGGAACCTCTCAACTTTAAAGTTGGGCAAACGTGTGAACTGAAATCATTCATCACAGGATTCCGTGGTGCTTGGTTCAGATTCAAGGTACCGCCACGATTTGATATACTTTTCTTGTACATGTTGTTGTTACATATACACAATGTTGTTAATCAAATTTATGTCTTTCAGATCATTGATATCTTGCTCAAACAGAATAAGATTAAGCTGGAGTACCTCGATTATGATGACGGTCAGTTCACTAACTACCTCTGTTTCCATAACTATATTCTTTCTTCTTACAACTTTCAACTTATTGTTTAGCTATCATAGTACTACATGCCGTTTGGTTTAGTTCATGGAATCACAATGGGTATAGGTTTCATAAACGGGTACAACAAGAATCGATATGATAGTTTGAGAAGTATCGTTTGGTATAGAATTTCGGTTTGATTATTTTTCCAACTAAAAAAAAGTAACTAAAACTATAAATGATTATTTAACTCTTATATTCGTATCAGAAACCAATTATAATGTGTGAATCTAATATCTTGGAATGAATATTTACTTTATATACCCTTATGCACAAACCAAACAGTATTTCATTACTTTCATTCCGTTCCCATATACATTTGTTATAATGGTGAATCTAAAAGCTTTGAAAATTGTAATTGTCTAGTATCATATCATCTGCTGCAAAATAGGTTACCTATTCGGGTGCTTCATACGCAACCCACATATATTCTCTGCTTTTAATACCTATACACTCTCATCCCATGTCACAACTGCTCACGAGTTTACTCCACAATTTCTTGGATCAAACATTGTTAATCCGTGCTGTCCCTTGTATAACGTTACCTACATTAGGAATTGTATTGTTATTTGTCGATGGATTAATATTATCAGAGTTTATTATAATTATTGCGTCACTGAAGCTCTTATGACAAAGCGGGTCATTGATAAAAAACGAATTGAAGATCAGAAGCTCTTTATGTATTTGAACCCGTGATACCAAAATCTTTAGGCTATATCATTATCTTTTTTTAAAGTACATTGTCTTGCAGGTCACCTATCTCGTTAGAGTCTAATGAAAGTATGTCCTTAATTTTCAAGTTTATGATCTTTAAACTGTCAGTCTTCACAATTTTATATCAACTTCACATAAGTCCTAGAGTCAGTCAGAAGGTATTTGGGTCTCCCTATAAGTTAGTCTCATTCAGATGTTTGGGTTCCATGTATCGAGGAATAGGTAAGCAAATTTCCCTATAGTTATTAAGTTAGCATGTGATCCACTTCTTTTTTATAGTTGCTTTTTATTTAGCTTTGTTGTCTCACCTGGTTTCTTTAATGGGTGTCCTTGTTCTCTTTCTTTGCAAATGCATTACTTTCTATTTTTGTATGAATGTGTTTGCAGGGATACAAACGGAAAAGATATACGAAGTGCCTCCTTATTCTAGGAAGTCAAATCCGTCTAATAAACAACTGATGATACGGCCTTGCTATCCTCTTATGTATCATAAAAATACAATGCCATCAGTAATTTCCGAAGTATGTATTGTCACTAATGGTTCATGGAAGGTTGAGGATTTGGTGGACTCGTTTGGCAATGGCTGTTTTTGGTCGGGTAGGGTGACCAAAGTGTTGAGTGAGGACAAGGTTCAGGTATTGGATTTATATTAGGCTGATTATTTCCCTTTGTTACAGACTTGACTTGTGTAACTTTGTTTACCTCAGTAACTCGTTTTATAAATCGTTTCCACCTACCACTTTTTATAGCATTTTGGCCTATAGAAGACTTTTTGAATTACATTAATAGTTAATATCGTTATCAAATTCTTGTTTGAAATATTTTCCCCATAACTTTACTAATCAGTCGATTATTAATCTTGTCGTTGATAATAGACTTTTGTAAATGTTTTAAATTTGCATAAATATAGAGTAAAAAAAGCCATTATTCTAATTATCTCTGTCAGTGCACTTCATATGTTGCTCCATCTAGGGATATTGTTTAGGTTCTGCTCAGTCACACAGTACACCTCTTGTGATGGGCCTTCTGCAGCTTCACGTAATTCACCTATTAATACGGTTCTAACCCTTACAGATTTTCTTTAAAACTTGTCCTTGGATATATGATGTGAAGTATGATAATCCATCATTTTTGTTTGTGTGGAGCAACTCGACTACGTTTCTGATATGTGTTTTAATTTTGTGTAGATCGAGTATCCATTGCCTCCCGCAGGAGAAGGGAAAGTAGATGAGACGTATGAAGCATTTTGTAAGGATTTACGCCCATCCTTGGTCTGGTCCCAAGAAGAAGGCTGGATATTGCCCACGGTGGTACTTTTCTTCCTTTTTTCTTTCTTTCTAATATTGTCTTATTTCTGCATATCATATCCCTTTTATTATTGTAACTGATTAAGCTTGTTTGTTAGAGGAATAACACCCACACAATCTTTGTTTAGCGACTTTCCTAACAAATTTGATATTGTGTGCTAGTTACATTAAAACGCACCTCTGCATAAGATAAAAGAATTTGTATTTCATCTGGGACAGATTATGCACAAAACTAGTATCCATTATTACAAAATTCTCCTTTGAGTGGTAAAAAAAAGATCTCGTAACTTTGGTAAACTGAGAAGTAAAGATTTGTTTGAATTAGTTTGGGCTGTAAATGTAGTGTAGAAGAAGGTTGCAACTGCTATGACCAAATTTAATTAGTTCCACTATAGATCATCACCTGTGCAATTCAACGACTGCCATTTTCAGACTCATGTTTACTTATACAATATGCTAGCCTAATATAATGAAAGGTTAACAGACTAAAAAGTGGGTTGTGCACTCTGTGTTAGTATTTTATACGGTTAAGGTGTTAAGCCTTTCATTTTGCTTCCTTGTGTAGCAGGGCGTTTGGACGTTTTTGATGTTCATGATATGATTCATAAATCGGTAGAATGAGTCGATGAACCAACATGCTTGGATGATATATATAAACATGTAATGTATTTGGTTCATCAAAATTATTAGCGTGCGAGACATGATTTGTCCAATGCGCAAACCAGAACCTTTCTATAGATAGTGTAGGACTGCAGGAGGACGTGTGTTAAAGCGCCAAATGCTTCTTGTTTGTTACATTTTGTTCTTTAAATGCAAATCAAATTGATCTGTTTTCAGATTTTCTAATCTAGTTTTAGGATTAAAAACTAGCTTTGTTTTATTAATTATAAACCTGTGCTCATCGATGTTGAATTTTACATGCAGGACGGTCGGACGGCAGGTGATGCACAGCTTATTTTTCCATCACAGCAAGGTAAAGAAATTTTTAAGCAGTTATATACAAAAGAAGTTCACTGACACTAGCATTTGTTGCTTCAGTTCTAATCAATCTTTTAGAATTGTGATGAGTTACTAACAATTAGTGAATGTACATGATTGATGAGTACATGCTAATAATAGTTTCTTATAATTTGAATAATAAATTAATGTATTCTTTCAGGCACAGATTCAGAGAGGGAGGAATCTAATGATGCTGAACAAGTAGGCGATTCACCTCTGGATGCATATGGTACTGGCACTAGCAATGACACTCGTATATCATTAGATTCATTGGTCGAAGGCGAAACAGAGATGCAGAGTTCAGAGGCCATGGATGTGGCTGTTTGCAAAGATGTGAAAATGGACGATTTGGAATCTATAGACAGTATCTCGATCATTGGTGTTCAAGAGAGTAATGCAGCAGCAGCAGCATTTGAAAAAGGTATTGATTATATCGTAGACTTGAATATAATGCACGAAGAGACACTGGAAGCACCCATACTTGATCTGGAGGAACTCGCTAACAAAGTTAGATGGTTGAAGCGCATTTTGCACAGCCATCAGCCACCTAGTTACGATACAACTCCATGGAAGTTCTCCTAACCCGGTTCACACCATGTTTCACTTGGAAACTTCATTTTTTGTTACCCGATGATGTAATCAAGTAGAATTATGGTAACCAATTGTTTTGGTATATGGTGAAAAGGTCTTTTGCGGACGACTAATGTGCCGATTCTGATCATATCACTTGATACTTTGTTACCAAGTTTGTAAATAAATAGTATATATAACTAACTTTTAGTAACAAATGCATGATATATCTTTCTTACTATTATTGTATCTACTAACTTTTAAGCATAAAATTGGTCACATATTTAGGCCTCTCAATCTTTTTCCTGATGAAACATCTAACGTTTTTGGCTCGAGACTCGATCGTCTTTTATAGAAGAGGCAAACATTTTAACTGTTTAAAAAACAACATTTGATTATACAAAAGAAAATGAAAGTAATATCATTTAGCCGTTTAAGAAACGTATACTAAATTTCATATGAAAGCATCGTAGACGAATTGAATGGCGTTGATAACAATTGATGTTTTTGGAAGGAAGCCAAGCCCCAAACAAACAAAAGGTTTATCTATGTCTGAGTCATTTTCTCATATTGTAAACATTAAAAGTAACTGTAACACCCCGCCCCGAAACGGGCCCGAATGTAACATTTACGGAACCAAAGCGTATGCAAGCGGAAGACTTTACTAATAAAATAGGCTGATAAAATTTCACCAATTACTAAGGAAAATACAAAGTCTATACATGAAGGTCTTCTATGATAGTAACAGATCCAAAATCACTTCTAAACATCTTATAGTGTAGAGGTGGTATGCTAATCCCTGAATATGGTCCAATATGAGCTCCTATGCACTCTTCACTCGTATCCCAAATTCCCTTGGTTACCTGCCGCGAGGAAAAGAAATGCGGCTGAGCTAAAAAGCTCAGTGAACAGATATACAAAACAGATATAATCAAAGCATATAGATCAAGCATGCATAAGTAAACAAAATAGAATCAACATAACCTGGGTAACAAAGATCTCATATCATAAGAGCTGAATGAAATAGGTAGCCAAACGAAATAGGAAGCCAAACGAAATAGATAGCCAAACGAAACAGATAGTCCAATGAAACAGATAGATCAAACAAAACAGATAGCCCAACGAAAGAGGTAGCTAAACGAAAGAGAATCAGAGATTTCATATATTAATACAACTGAACGAATAAGTAGCCAAACAAAACATATAGAAATGCCCTACGAGCTCGAAACGAAAGTCTAAAGCATGCCACACGCTTAGACTAAATAATCATATATATCATAGCAAGTTGTACAAGGGAGTTGCAATCTCCACATGTACCGAAACGAAATGTGCAATGAGGTGTTGGCACCACACTAAGCCATGCACATAAACTAAACTGAACAAAGTACCTAGGATGCATCCATACGCTCCCTACAAATCAAATCATATATGGCCAAGTGCATAATAGAGCACACAAAACAAAAGGGAACGTCGTGGACTGATCACACCGCCACAGATAGTGTCACGCCATTGGTGCCTCAATGACGCGGCCATGGTACCTCCATGGCTAGTTAGCTCGGGCATCGGAACAAAACAAATGGTTCATATAGCATATCGAAACGAAACATATTATGTCCAAAGAAGATCATGTCTACACAAAACGGATAAGTTCATATCATGGCAATATCAAATGAAGCATGTATCAACGAATTCAAAGGGGTCAACAAAGTTATCAAATAAGGTTGCAACAAATAACGAATCATAGGATGGGAAACATAAATAGGGATTTCGGCGAGGCAAATAGATACGGAGCAAAAGTAATGAAAGTCCTTAAAAGAAAGGATAGAATATCTGTACGAATAATTACGAAACGAAAGAAGTATAGAGAGTCATCTGAATAAACATAATGATGATCAAAAGAACGAGGATATAGAAGAATCCGTACGAATAATCAAACGAACTAAACAACTGGTATATCATAACAATAATAAAGAGAAAAGGTAAAGAATATCCGTACAATATTTACAAACAATGAATGCTTAAAAGAGAGAGTGGATATATCTGTTAGTACAAAATAAGTGTAGGGTATAGGACCGGACTCAAATCCTGCGTTGGGTTGACTTCTCGATGATTTGAGCGTTGGGTTTTGTACTAGAGCAAGAGAAGTGACGATTTCCTGCACAATCAGACAAAAACTGTTAGCCTTACCGTGGGGGCGGACCCCACGGTTAGACTTCGGTGTGAAAGTAAGTAAACATGTAGAGAGAGAAAGTATGAGATAGAGTGAGAAAATCGTACTGTTCATTGTGTACTAGGTCCCTATTTATAGGGGTCTAATATTAGGGTTTCCTAGTATTTCGTAGTAGCCAGAGTGGGTCCCTTGTCGGACAAGGTTCCGTAATAACCGTGTGTGCGGACGCGTGTACTTTCCGTGGACGGAAGCATCCTATAGTTAGGGGCGCGTCCGCTTTGCGGTGTCCGGGCCGTGACCAATGCAGGATTGGGTTTAGTTTCGGCCCATAACTGCTAAGTTGGGCCCAGAAGCCCAAGTGATGGTGTGACCCAAGCCCGGAGGCTTGGTATACCTATTATACGTCATCAGCAAGCAAAGTAGTAAAAGTTGCACCCCAAAAGTCTTTCACCGATAGCCAAAATGATACTGCAAATACCTTACCTTAATCAGCTTTTATATATCGAGTTTATCGAAAGTGTTATACATAAAAAATAAAGTCAAAAAATTATCCTTGCGTATAATTTTCTTCATTTTTATCAAAAAAAAGTTTTTCATCAGAGTAACACGCCTCGCTCTTTAGCGTGACTTTTCACGTCGCGCCACAATAAAAATTGAATTGAGAATATAATTTGTAAAATCGTACACTTTTCATAGCTTATTAATGTAAAATCGCAACATAAAAATATATCAAATTAAATTCAGATATATTTTCAACTATTGTGTGATAACAAGCAAAAGAACCCGCGCGTTGCGGCGGAGCTAATTTTTTCCCGAATAATTTTTTTTACGTTTCGGGGGGTTTTTTTTTTGGCCGATACGTTATGGCGGGGCTAATTTTTAATATTTTATTTTTTTGTATGATTCGGGGAAAAAAAATTTGCGTTGGGACGGGCTAATTTTTTCCCGAATATTTTCTTTTTTTGGGACGGTTTTGTAAATTTTTTTACGGGAATTTTTGTGTAAGAAAATCATAAATAGTTAAAATGTGAGGGTCCGTTTTGTATTTTTTTTTTACTTTGGGCCAGATTTTAGGCTACTTTTAAGTTTTTTTTGGCTAATTTTTCCCGGATATTTCCTTTTTTTATACGATTCGGGATTTTTTTTTTGCGTTGGGACGGGTTAATTTTTTTCCAGAATATTTTCTTTTTTTGGGACGGTTCGATATCTTTTTTTTGGGCCGATGAATGTAAAAAAGTTGTGAACAATAAAAACTTGACGTGTTTTTTTTGTTAATTTTTTTACGGGATTTTTTGTGTAAGAAAATCGTAAATAGTTAAAAGTTGAGGGACCGTTTTGTATTTTTTTACTTTGGGCCAGATTTCAGGCTAATTTTGGGCTAGTTTTTTTTTTTACTTTGGGCCAGATTTTGGGCCACATTTTATGCGAATTTTAGGCTAGTTTGTCGACAAATATGTATATTTTTAGTAATATTTTTTTTTATATATGGCTTATGTGTTGGGCCTCATGTTTAAAGTGTTGTTTTTTTTTGCTATATGAGTTTTTTTTAATATAATGGGTTGTACGTTTGTGACCATATCGATTATTTTAAAGTTATTAGGTATCGAAGATGTTTCCGCGGGTATTTTTTTATCTGAATAAATCGGAACTTTTGTAATATTTTTTTCCTCCTACTTTGTGCATACAATTTTAAAAAAAAAAAGATGATGGAACTGGTTTTGTAATACATGCATATAATAGATATCTCTTAGAGTGGCACATTCTACATCAAACAACGCAGCTCATGATGTAAGTCTATGAATTTACACTGTTAAGCTCATGGCACTTATTTTGTATTACAGGTACATGATATATTGTTAAAGTAGACACTTATTTTGTAATACAGGTACATGATATATTGTTAAAGTCATTAGTACTGCCAATTGTAGTATTAGTACTGCTGGAACAGTTAGTACTGCCAGTACTAAAAGATAGTCACTTAGTACTAGCTCCCTTTTGTGCTTAGTACTGTTAAGGCAATATAATATAGTAATGTTAGGAGATATGCATGAGTTATTATAGGAATAGATATGCATTATATCTTCACACGTTTTGTAAGCCCATTAGGGTTTTCCTTGGTGTATAAAAGGAACCCTACGGCACTAGTTAGATATACAAGTTTCATATACAAGTTTCACAAATATCAATAGTTAGTAATCTGTAACCTAGCAGATTAATAGTAATCAAAGTTCTGTTTTATTCATTGTTCTTCTTAGCAATATAAGTTAGTTTCCTCCCGCATAGCTTTATCTTGTTCATGTATGTTCCCCCATTGTTCTCTTGTCGTATATTTTTTGGATCTATCCAGATTGACTACCACCCTTAACAGGCTAGAAAGATCTATTCAGACTGGGATCAACAAGTGGTATCAGAGCTTGTTGTGAAACTCTGAGTAAGAAGAATCAAAACAAATCTGTTATAAACCTTTACCTTTTAGATCTATTCAATGGCATGAAAAAATGAATTTCATGATGATAATCCACCACCACCACCATCAGCTACACCTACACAACAAGCTCCTCACACTTTGTCAACCATTAAACTCCCTATTCTGAAGAAAGGTGAGTATGACATATGGGCCATAAATTTGGAACATTACTTAGGGCATACAGACTATCCTATATGGGAATTCATACAAAAGGGAAATTGTCCAGTACAAGTCTCAACAGATACAAATGGACAAATAAGGGTTTTGCCTCCTAAAACAGCTGAAGAGATTTTGGCTATTAAAAGAGAAAGAAAAGAAAGCACTACCTTGCTTATGTCTATACCAGAAGACCATTTAGCAAAATTTTACAAAATGACTGATGCTAAAGAGATGTGGGAATCTATCAAATCCAGATTTAGTAGCAATGATGAATCTAAAAAGATGCAAAAATACATTCTCAAGCAACATTTGAAAGCTTTTCTGTATCCAACTCAGAAGGATTGCACAAAGGTTATGACAGGTTTTAGAGTCTTCTGAGTCAACTTGAGATTCATAGTGCAGGTGTCTCTACTAAAGATGCCAATCAAAAGTTTCTTAGGTCTTTACCTGCTTCCTGGTCCTAAGTATCCTTGATAATGAGGACTAAGCCATGAGTAGATACTCTTAGTTTTGATGACCTCTATAATAATCTTAGAGTCTTTGAGTCTGATGTTAAAGGCTCTATTGCATCATCTTCCAGCACACAGAATGTGGCATTT
>BQNB010066092.1:0-33532 GCA_026074375.1 Tanacetum coccineum
GATTTCTAAATCCAAACATATTCTATTAAAATATTCAATTCAATGATTATCTAATAACTTTTGATTAAATACCAATGTTGTCAAATCATCTTGCATTCATGCATGATACAACTATTTCTCTACACAATATAATATACATAATGAATCCTTTAGTCTAACTTAAGATTTCATTAATCTTCTACCTTATCAAAAGATGTCTATCCATTTAGACTTTCTAAATGGTATGTCAAATTGTGTTAGATTTATATACCGTATATGTTCATAGCAACAAACATATATTTCAAGGTTATATGTTTTATTTCCTAAATATTTCAGGTGAAGGAAACCTGAACATAATACTCCCACTAGCTTTTAGGAATACTCATGAGTTATTTTTATTTAACAATAAACATAAGATTATTCTCCTAGATGCTTGCAATAATCCATACTTAGATTCTTGCCTCTTATATACTTCATAAAGATTATATGAATTCATAAACTCATTTGATTGCTCTTCGTCCTCGCAATAGTAATCATCCAAGAAAGAGTTTTAAATTCATTGTCATATTTCATCAATATGAACACTAGTATGACAATCTACCATCTTTATATAATTAATGTGTATAGAAAAAATATTTAATCAAAAACAATTTCTTGCATATGATTAAAAATCTTATCATAATGCATGCATTAAAAATGCGTAACACATTGTCCTTATGAGTTTAAAACCAAGAACCAAACCACCTGGGTTTTTTTCTCTTTGAAGAAACTCATTTTAACTTCATAGTCTAACCGTTTAGTTAAAGATCAATCAAGTTCCAAAAATGATTATCTTTATAGACAGCATCTTAACATTCATAGTTTGAGTCATTAATCAAATTCAAAATTCAACAATGCATCTTAATGGTTTCACCATGATACCAAATTCAAAATTCAATAATGCATCTTTAACAGGTTCATCATGACCATGTGACTCATATTCCTCAATACTGAAATAACATTTATCAATCAAGTATTTGAGATATCCTTGCGGATCTATGAATAAGTATTATATCATTATGAGGTTTAACATTTACATATACAATCTCAGTATGAAATTCACTAGTATGTTTAAGAAGGTTATGTATTTTTTGTATTTTTATCTCTTTAAGATCTAAAATGCTCCCACTTGCTTTTTGTAATTAAAGACTCTTCTATAATTACTTAGCATGTAGAGTAGAAATTACAAGATACATTGACAGTTCTTGAGTTTAGTTTGTTAATGTCATTCTTTATAAGACTTTTAACAATCATATCATCTCCGTCGTTTATTAAGACTTAAAATGACAGTCACATCACACATAACCCCATAATCACAGAATTGTTACTTATTAACCTTCTAGGTTGGAGTTTTATTGAGTATATACTAGACATACTCAAATTCAAACCTTGACATATTTTGGAGGTAAAATATTAAAGTTATCAAAATTAAATAATTTCAAAGAGTTTGATTCAACACTCTAGACATACCATGAATATGTAGTATTCTATGAGTAATTTTATTGTGAGACTTTATCACAATTTTTTAAATAGCTTAATACTCTTTAGGTCACATACTTATCAATTGTGTCAAACCAAATTGAATATATAGTATTTAAAAAACCTATTTGCATGCAATAATATATACGGCTTTAACTAGTTCAAGAACTCTATCCATGTTAACTATACATTATTTTGCCTTTGAACAATTCAATGACTTCTGTTCATGTCATAGCCAGAAGATATAACTTACTTTATGTTATAAGTCTTTCAACTATTAAAGGACTTCATGTTTATTAATTTACATTAAACATAAACATATTTAACTAAAGTAATTCTGAACGCTTACTTTATGTTATAAGTCTTTTAACAATTAACAAAGTTAATGTTTATTAATTTACAATAAACATAAACATATTTAACTAAAGTAATTCTGAAAACCAACTCTTGGCTTCAGTAGTAATTTTAAGTTAATCAAGATTACTTCATTATTTGGGACGAATCAAGAGCGACATAAACCTATTACTTGAAGTAGTCTCTTTAAATACAAAGATCAAACTTTTCATTAAATTACTGGACATCCAAAAACACATAAACATTTTACCTGAAGTAGTCTTTAATTCATATCTCAACATATTTTATCTTACCTTATGGTCAAGAGAAACATTTAATCATATTGTAAGTGCCATGTGTTGTCCCTTGCACACAATAAAGATTTATCCCACTTATGCATGGCACAACATCATACATGTAGTCAAACAACACGACATTCGTTTGTTTATATGGACAATATGATAGTGTCACAGATATTAGCATTACAAGTAGATATAGAACCACTTTGTTTAATAAGAAATGGTGCACGACTATCCTTAAAACCATGAGTGTTTATAGTTGAAAAATTATGCATTATCTCAAGACAAGCGAAAAATAATCTTGGTTACTAACAAGATAATAACTGTAGCTCCACTGATTAGAACAACATACATTAATTGTCCTTGTTCAGAAATAAATCACGATGCTCACATTTTTATCTGACAACATTGCAAGTGCTCCATAACCAGTGAAAACAAATAGTGATCTATTTATTTTCCAACTTTCTTTGAAATCTTAATTAGTAGCAATGTACTTGGATTTTAAAATTTTTTACCATGTAGATGAGGGACTATCCATCAATGCTATTTATTAACTTGAAAATTGGGAATGCAATTTCCTCCTTAATTTTGATTAAAACAAACAACTAGATACATTATACTAGTTTGTCTCTATCACTTTTGCGGTAATATTGGTATTTCCTAATCAAAAACTCATAAAGCATCTTACATTAAGATGTTATCATTTGATAGCTTTAAGAACATATTCTCTAGTTATCTATTTGTCTTATATGTTTTGAAGTATTCATCACCGAATAAGGATGATGAAATCTATATGAAAATATAAGTCATGCAATCTTCTTAACATTTAAATAACCAATCACATGATATTCTGATTACAATTAGGAGAATTCCTGCTAACATCCTATTATAACTTTCCGGAGCAAGAAAGTTAATAGGAATGAGTCTCCTTGTTCCTTACACGGAAAGGAGTCTTGGTTTGACTTCTTCAAGAAAGAAACAAACCATTGTTTACGATTTTATCGTTGCATTAATACTATTAATAGAATCGCAAATTCAATTTTTAGTATTTTCGATAATATTCCTTATAGAAAATTAACTACCCATGTTAAGACTTTTTAAACAATTAATTCTCTAAAGGCTAGGATCCAACTTGACATACCACCATCACATAAGTTGATCTGCTAGCAATTGTGTATTTAAAAGGTAATTGACGATCAATAATTGCCACCGGTGCAATTCCTAGAACCTTATAGGACTTACTTTATTATAATAATATACTAGTAAGCATGTTTCATCCCATCTATGCCTCGAGTTTAAGGTCTCACCACTAAACCGATTAAGTCGTCCAATCAAGAACTGTGATTATGTAACACTAACGTCTCATGAAAAAGTGTATAACCACCTTGAGATTACAATCTACATATGTCTCACGCATAGTAAAAAGCATCTGCAAGTGTTCTTACAAATTGGATGGCAATAACTTATTTAAAGGGTATAATATTTGACGTGGCAAATATGTACAAAGAACTGCATAACCTCTTTGGTATCATAAATTCATAATAAAAAAATTTACTCAATTCTATGTTATTTAACTTACGTAGTCTCACTTATTTTACTAATACATCACTAATCGTATAAATATTTTTTATCCTTTCAAAAAACTGACGATTCAACGTGTTTTCAAAACCTAAAGATTTTATATTTTATTGCGGGAAAAGATTAAAGAATGGTTAAAAACCATTCAAACCCTAGACCATTCGCGGCTTCCTAAGTAGTAAGAAAGGTAAGGAAACTACAACGTAGTCAGGTATTATAGGGTAATGGTATCTACAAGACCGAAGTCTTGATGAGTCTCCTCGAACCTTATCCTTGCAACTAAGTAGTACTTTTGCAAATTACGTCATTGATAAAAATAAAACTTTAATTTGAAAAACACATTATGAACTATAAAATAGTCCATAATAAATCTGATTTCATAATAATTAGTCATGTTTATATTTATTTTTCGAAAAACCCTTTTATTTCCTCATAAGTCCAAACTTAAAATAAAATCAATATAAACACAAAACTAATTCACATAACACTTATTCAAAACAACACTTATTCAAAACAACACTTAACAATTAAGTTATGGAAATATCAATTTATGATCGAAATTATCTAATAATTAAAACATGTATATATTCATATAAGGCTCTTTCGTCCTAAAAACTCCGGTCACATCCATCGATATAATCGATTGCGTAAGCCATATACAAATATATACCACATAACACATAAAATTTTAGCAACTTTTAGGCCCCATTAAAACATAGCTAAGATCTTCCCTAGCTTTTAAAGTCGTGGATTGAAACAACATAAATTTAATGTCTATGTTTTAATTCTTGATCATCATATTTGCAAAAAAAATCCTTAACAATTAACATGATTTATAGCACATATCCCTCCATGATAAATTGCATGTATTTATCATGGATTTCAAAATAACAATTAATTTAAACATAAAACCAATCAAGTAACAATTAAATGCATCAAGTTTTATCTTGTAAAATTTCATACAACCTAGAATTTGTCTAATTAATTTTATAACCAATAAAAATTGAATCTTGATGCATAAAGATCGAATCTTGATGCATAAAACGCCCAAAGGGCTTAAAAATTAATCAAGAACCCTAATTTTTGTAAAATTTTATTACTTGTAACTATAAATTCTACATGATGGCTCGTGATGCCACTGTTGGGTTTTTACAACTTTTAACCATTAAACACGAGTATGCAGCGGAAAGTAAACATGTATATAATTCATAATTAACAAGATTAGAGATGTGTACCTTTTAGCAATAAACGTTACACCATCTTGAATATACGTGTGTGTATAATATAAATACCACGCGAAAACCACCCAAGATCTAAAGTAAGATCTCTCTACTTCAACACACACAATACGTTCTTAGCAAACAATTAAGTATGCTAGTACTAGTAGTGATAAAGCCACCAAACGCCTTTGACTCTTGAATCAATCAACACGAAAAACCCTTTAAGGGTTGTTTGTGTTCGATCGTAAAAACCAAAACCCTAGGGGTGTTTGGTTCGATCGCACGACACAAAGGAGGGAGAAGAAGAGAATTTAGGGATTTAGTTTTTCAAGTTATGAGAAACCTAAACACCCTAAGCCTCTATTTATAGCCTCCTAAACTTGTCTTGCAAGTTAGGTTATTCCACCTCCTCTTGAGATTAGGAAATAATTGGCTTAGGAAAAAAGAAATAATTCTCATACTTTTTTTTTCTCCATAATTGCATATTAGTCCTTCTTTTAACTATTAACGACTAATATAACTCCTATTAAACATTTATTAACATTTAACGCTCATTAAGATTTACCACTTAAATATATTACATTTAATATATTTATTATTAATTGTTTTATGTATTAACGTGTGCGTCCCCGTAGGCTCAAATAAATTCTCGGACATATATTATTTTTACGTGGACTACAGAAGATTAGTGGAAGTTTTTGGTTTATAAAAATTATTGGGAAGGTGTTGGGTTCGGTTGTGGGTTCGAACCAAGGAAGAGACACACAAAAGTGTGTTTTGTTGAATGGTTATTAATCAAGGTTAGCTTGGTTGCGATTGGTTGATTTAGTTTTGGTTTTGGGTTGGATTTGGGTTCGAGGTCACGGCCAAAAAGGAACAAGGGACAAGCGTGTTTTTCTATCGAGTCCGATCTTGCTACAACAGCATTGCGAGCATTCCCTTTTATATTTGCTTCGTTGTTTCGTTTAGTTGATTTGATATTACTTGTTGCATGTGATGAAATCCATGAGATCTTGCGTTGTCTAGTTAGTTTTGTTATAAATTGAATGAGCGAGTTAAATATGGATTATAGACCATTTTAGATGTGCCGTGAATGAGTTGTTAGGTCAAAAATAGGTTTTGGGGGTTTCGTGGCTTATAGAGTTAGGCAGAAATTTGGCGCGGAAAACAAGGATCGAGATTTTGTGAAATTTAATTTTGGATTGAAAAATATGATAAAGCTTTCTTAGACGATTGTTTTTTATATAAAATGGAGCTTCTAACTCCTAATAACGAAGAAACTAGAGCGAAAACGAGATATACATTTTAAGTGGAAAATTCAGCAATTTTGGG
The DNA here is from genome assembly GCA_026074375.1 of Tanacetum coccineum. NCBI lineage: Eukaryota > Viridiplantae > Streptophyta > Magnoliopsida > Asterales > Asteraceae > Tanacetum > Tanacetum coccineum. The sequence continues at coordinate 6,260 of BQNB010066092.1, forward strand.
TAAATACTAGTTGCTGACAGAATTTTAAACGCCCGTTTTGAGCACTTTCGAGTCCATTTCGGCCTTCCATCGAAACACAAAAGTTGCTCGGAACGTCGTTTTGCTTTGCCGCGAGCCTTGCCAGTTTTAAAATCGAGTACTAACAGGTCAGAACTTAAAGTCAAATTCTGCACTTTTATTAAAAATGTCATAAGTTCCTGCAGAAACTTGCAGAGGCATTTTGGTCATTTTCTGTCGAGTATTAGGTCTCGGCTAAAATTAAAAAGTTGTCTGGAATGTTGTTTTGCATAAAATCTCTTTAGAATCCGAGTCGTGAAAATGTGATATAAAGGGTCGTTTTGAGCGTGTCAGATCTAGTAGTATATATATATATATATATATATATATATATATATATACACACATACACACACATAAGGTCAAAGTCAAAGTAAAGTTTAACGTTGACTTTTGAAAGTCAACGGGTTGATATAAAACTTGTTGGAAGTTTATAAAAATAATAAACGCTATTATTTTTACGAGTATAACAATTTAGACTTAATGACTTTCATAAATGAATATAATTCTAAAAATAGTAACTTTTCGTAAACATACGGGACATAATCCCGATATGGGTAATTAATAACCAAATTGAATGTCGAAAGTTCGACAAGATAAATAAATATTATTATAAATATAATTGAATACCGGGACATACTAAAAATAGTAACTTTCCGAAAATAGCAACTTTCTAAAAATAGAAAGTTTCTGAAAATAGGAAGTTTTTGATTTAGTGACGTATAATATAAATGAAAGAATGATCGTAACGCAATTATGTGGAGTTTAGGATCTAGGAAGCGCAAGTGGATTTCTCGTCACATGTGTATGTATATTTATACTACTTCAATAGTTGCGATGCACGCACCATTCAATCGTACTTTACGATATAATAATTAAGCGACATAAATTATAGGTCGCGGTTGAGTTCGTGTTGAGACACCTTTGGATTGTCACGGTTATTTTGATCTTCGGCTTAGATCAAGGTGAGTTCATAGCCTCACTTTTGAACTGTTTTAAATGTTTTAAAATCCGCGAGGGGGATACTTGTTGTTTTATAAAAAAGTGAACGCAATGTGTTTTGATACGTGATATGATTTCATTGCCTATGAGTTTATGCCTTTTACTGTGTACTCGTTAATTACCAAGGAGGTAAACACTGAATGCATTAAATAGATCTATTGGGTTTGACAACCCTGTCCGGGGTCTGGATCCGATGGTGAACACCCTGTCAAACGGACATTTTATATTGATACTAGGGGTAGTGGCATACTTCTCGGTCAATCTTTTATCGCTAAATGATAAATGTGTTAAGGTTCGGTACACGGGCGCATCTCGCGAAAAGTTTAATTTCTTTATGCATTTAATGCAATATCATGAAATCATCCTAATATATGATGAGTATAATTTTACATATAATTAAATATATGTATGATGGTTACTAATATAAGTATTTCTCTTCCTTTGTAGTATCATGGGCGAACCTTTGTCACCAGACCGTGTGTTTGACTTTCCTATGGATGAGCCAGAGCCGCATCCCTCTTACGATTTCTTTATGCCCGGACCGCTACCAGGGTATGCTGGTAACACAAACAATAATAACAGGTGGATTGAGGCAGATGTGCCATTACTTGGATAGCTTGGAGCTGCGGCGGACAAGCCGATGGTTGGCCTGTTATTTGACGAGATTGTTGAGCCGATAGTCGAGGCGGAGGAGCAGGTGGTCGCTCCAGTAATTGACATGGAGGAGGACATAGCCATGCTATTTGGGGATGGCGATTTCAGTGATGATGACTCCGAGGGACTCGAGGACGAGGAGGAGGTCTGGGAGGTGGACGAGGAGTGGTTGATGGCTCTCGTCACACCACCTTCGATGCAAGTGGTGCCCCCATCGAGCACTTATGAGGTAGGAGGTCCATTCACTGCTATTGCTGAGGGACAGTCTTTCCCCTTCCTAGCACCCGAACTTGATGTGCCTTCGTTGGTGATTGAGGATTTGTACGCCTGTATGGGTAACCTGGAGTACGAACATGGACAGCTTGTGAAAAAGGTAATCCAGGTGAGTGACGCTGAGGTGGCGGATGGTATTACTATTGGCGAGATTGGCCCTACGGTTTCTGTGGTAGAGGGACAGGTGGAGGTTATGGCGTCCCAGATGGTTTATGCCACGGATAGACTTGAGCATGTTAGCACTCAGGTAGAGCAGGGTCAGCAGACTGCGACCCAAAGAGATGAGGTGATTACTGGATTGACCCAGCAGGTAGAAGCTTTGCAGGTAGCTATGCAGCAGAGAGATTCATAGATTCGGCAACTGCAGACTACGATTTCTAAGATGAGCAGCCGTGAGAGCACGTTGATGCAGTGCATTCTTGGGATGGACAGACGACTCGCTGATCTGGAGAGGAGACCACTAGGACCTCAGTAGTCCTATTGGTTGACTATTTTGATTTTTGGTTGGATTATGACCATTTGTATAGTCACTAAACTGCTAGTGCCAGTTAGTGAGGTCATGCTGTCGGGTATATTTTGTTTTTGTAAACACCGCAGTCATTCGGATATGTTAGGATTCCTGTATTAGAAACTTAGAGGTCATGCTGTCGGGAATTTTGGTTGTATGTGTATCGCCCCCATCATTACTATTATTATTGATATGGTTATGAAAAGATTATGATTATCTTTGGTTATGAGTTTTGTGTGATTGTGGATGTTGATGTTTTGAGTGGTCTTGTTACTATATTGACTTAACCCCAAGTTTGGAATGATTCCAGTTGGTGAATCCTTCGCACATGTATGATACTTGCTTGCATTGTCTATGAGTGGGTATTATTTTTTATACTTGTTGTGACCATTGACCAAACTATATAAAATGATGTTTTGTGAATTGATGATTTTAAAAACTATGGATGGCAATGACGAATTTATGTGTTGGACAAATGTTGTTGCGTGAATTGTACTGACTATGTTGTATAGACTGTTTGTGTAAATAATGGAAAAATGTGTTTTCAAATTTCATAAACTGACCCTATGGTGTCCAATAAATTTTCTGTAAAAAAAGTTTTATACACACACACACACACACACACACACACACACACATATATATATATATATATATATATATATATATATATATATATATATATATAATATATATAATAGAATATATATAATATATATATAATATGTGTGTGTGTGTGTGTGTGTGTGTATAATTTCCTTTTAAATAATAAGAATGGAAGACGGAATGATGTTATCTTCTTTTCCTTCTTTTGAAACAATCGTATTTTTATTTTATTTTAAATTTTTTTTCTCGAGGAAATAACTTACGTGTGTAGCGTATGAAAAAGGAACGTTTTGAGGAGGATGGACATGATGTCGTTTGGTCCTCAATTATGCATAACTTGATCAACTATGCATAATTTAGAAAGAACCACGCTATGTAGGGTAAATCGTCCCCCTTAAAATGCTTGATAATTGGGATAAATATTTGGGTCAAGCTTTCGAAAGGAGAAAATATTTTTACCCCTGCTACGGATTCTTATGCAAGTAACCCTACTCCTATTGACTGCATGGAGAGAGTCTCATGCGAGTCGTTGTGACCGAGTCATCTTGAAGGGAAAATACCAACGGTATTGTTCGGAACGAGTGTGTCTAGAAAGGAGTGAAATCTAGTTTGTGGTAATGTAGATCGGTGGTTGTTATGGAGACATGTGTCGAGACTATGTGTGGTCGGGGTGCTAGTGAGCAATTGTAGGATTGAGTCATCGAGGGTGCGAATCGGATGCTTGTTGTAGCAGGACTTGGTGCGAGGTCGGATAGAACATCCGCATGCCGCGCAACGGAAAAAATTTCCAAGAACTAGTAACGGTATCAAGTGCCATTGTGCATGGACACGTATACATACCCAAAAGTCATGGGAAAATGGTAAGGTGGTTATATGAGGAGATACCAAGAAACCGGATGCGGACACTGAGAAGGAATCTTCTTGAGAATATAAAGTTCCTAAGGTGGGTGGAAGCTAAGGTGTTTAGCTCCAAGGTTGAAACTAAGAAATGAAGAAGGATTCTCCTGTGTTAGATGTGTGTTGCCATTGATGTAGCAACCGATGTCCGTGAAGAAGATTTCTTTCCCCGGAATGGAAAGAAGTGGTAGTATAGTTGCAAATGTACCTAGAATCGTCGAGGATTAGAATAAGGCACTAAGTGACTCCTGACTTAAGGTTAGGTATAGTGATCCTTACCCCTTGACGTAACGACTTAGTGTGCGTATAAAAGGGTGAAAAGATTAGGAGACTCTAGTCTGATGGCAACATCCGTTTCCATCCTGGAGGAACGATCAAAGTAGCTAACGCCTTAAGGCGAACGATATTGAATTAGGAATGTGTGTAATTGTCTCGACTTGATTAGTTGAGTCACCCAAGATTCGATGCGATGCGTTAGGACCGAGTCAACTATGCTAGTCGCGGTGTAGAAACGTTAGAGTTGGAATTATGATCTTCGTCAAATGAGCAACGAGCCCATGACGCTCAATTATTTTCTTGAATGTTTTCGATGTGTCTTTTGACAATGCGTGTTTCTAGCGGGATTATCGTCGCCATATTATGTGAAAATGTGCTTTATGTGCTTTATGTGCTATGTGCTTTGAATGTTAATAAGCGCTTATGTCGCTTTTGTGTGGCTTATGATACGGCTTAGGATATGAGCGAATAGGTATATTTGCCCGGGGCTCTGTGAAAGTTCAATTGGAAGGGTACGCACACCCAAAAGGTCTTCCGTGAACATGGATTGATATCCTGAAAGTCTATAGTCATTCATGGCAAGATAAACCGCGAACATGACTATTATTAGGTAGGACTTAACCATAATTAAGTCGGAATTATTACCAATCATGGCTTGACGATTAACAAGCATGATCATCGTTGGTTAGGACTTAGTTGTAATTGAGTTAGAATTATTGTCGGAATGGATTAACTATCTATCAAGCGTGGAATAATGTGGTTTGAATTGGTTTGGGTAATGCTCACCCACATGTCGCGATCATATTTGCTAAGGCTTCTTGGTAAGCAAGCACGGTTATTTTGCTAAGGCTTTATAGGAAGCAAGCGTGATTGTTGCTAAGTGTGACAATGAGCAACAGTGATAAAATGCCTAAGTAAAACTAGGCCGAAATGTGAAGTCATCACGAAATGACAAATATGTGACTATATGCTTATGTAATTTTATATGTTAGTGCTATAATGCGTTTGATGGGGTCGTATGTACTCCGGAATATTATTTTTTTCGCAACCGGTAGTGCATTATTAAATGAGACCGGGAGGGCGACACGTGTATTTTGGTTTCGGATATTGATGAGTATTTTGGTTTTTGTACGATGATGTACGCTTAGGCTTTGGTTAGCAATGTATATTTCGGTTTTGCGTAGCGATGTGCGCTTTGTTTTGTTGGAATGATCACCAAACTATGATTTGGGTTGATCCATTTTAAAAATCTTTCGTTTAAAAACGACACGATTTATGTTTTCCCCGGTATAATCCGTGGCGTATTTTGTTTCTTGTGATAAGAGTGATTGTGATTATATTTTTTATCTGTTTGGTACGAATTACCATTCGTTTTGTTGACTTTCCATCCGAAATAGTCGAAGCGAGAATTTTATCACGTGATTTTTTGCGTTCGAGCATGTGAGACCATTCGATAATGAGGGAACCGTCTCACTGCAAGTGAAATTGAGATGAGTAAGAAAGGATGAGCACCGGGACGGCGCTCCCTTAAGGTGGGTGGAATGTAACAACCTGAGCTTTACGATGCGAGTGACGATCGCGAATTCGACGTCATAATTATTATTTTATAAATTCGTGTGAACGAATGTCGACATTTAAATTTTATTTGTCGTGAATAATTATTTTCGTATTTTATTACGAACGGAATTTGGTAATTTTTATTTTTTTATGTTTCTCGAGTCAACGTTTGACCGCACGTTCGTTAAACGTTTTAAGCATCGTAAAATTTACAACGCGTCTCGTCATTATTTTTTTGTGATCGTAAATTATTATTTTACAAACCTTGTCGTCTTTGTTCCTTGACCTTGGCCTAACTCGCGTTTAACGTTTATGTTTTATATAATTGTGTACAAGTGTTACATTTTAATTAAATGTTACAAGGAAAATACAAGTAATTAATTTACAAAAAAAATATTTTTGCATGTTTATAACCTATAGCCGCCGGCTATAGTCACACATACACTCCAAATCTTTATTTTTCCCATGTCAAAGAAATGATTACAATCTTTGGTTGCTTCCAAGGTTGGTACAAGCTCTCATACATATACAAGTAAACTCACAAGTTTAAAAATTTTGTTTTCCCCTTTTCTTTGTCCCTTGGGTTCGACCGGATATAAGCAAACACACACAAAAACCATTTCCAAAAATTTGATTATTGAAACCTACACAAACATCAATCAAAATGATCTAGATTACTAAAGAATCAAGTTGAAATTTGTTTTCTCCTTTCCTTCTTTCTTTTTGAGTTCGGAGCACAAACAAACACCCTTTTGGGTGATTTGAGTTTTCTGTTTACCAAACATTGATTTGATGATGATGATTGTATCATCCATGTTGAAATAGCACATATGCAATAGGTATTTGCATGGTTTGGAATCCATTAAAATAAGAAGACTTGATGCATGCAATAGATTAGTGGGTTTTGATTTAATTGGGGTTAACTAGAATAGTGGGCAAGGTGATATAAGGAAGGTTAGTGGAAGTTTTTGGTTTATAAAAATTATTAGGAAGGTGTTGGGTTCGGTTGTGGGTTCGAACCAAGGAAGAGACACACAAAAGTGTGTTTTGTTGATTGGTTATTAATCGTGGTTAGCTTGTTTGCGATTTGGGTTGATTTAGTTTTGATTTTGGGTTGGATTTGGGTTTGAGGTCACGGCCAAAAAGGAACAAGGGACAAGCGTGTTTTTCTATCGAGTCCGATCTTGCTACAATAGCATTGTGAGCATTCCCTTTTATATTTGCTTCGTTGTTTCGTTTAGTTGATTTGATATTACTTGTTGCATGTGATGAAATCCATGAGAACTTACGTCGTCTAGTTAGTTTTTGTTATAAATTGATTGAGCGAGTTAAATGTGGATTATAGGCCAATTTAGATGTACCGTGAATGAGTTTTTGGGTCAAAAATGGGTTTTGGAGCGTTTCGTGGCTCATAGAGTTGGCAGAAACTTTGGCGCAGAAAACAAGGACCGAGATTTTGTGAAATCATATTTTTGATTGAAAAATATGATACAGCTTTCTTAGACGATCGTTTTGATAGAAAATGGAGCTTCTAACTCCTAATAACGAAGAAACTAGAGCGAAAACGAGATATACATTTTAAGTGGAAAATTCAGCACTTTTAGGTAAATACTAGTTGCTGACATAATTTTAAACGCCCGTTTTGAGCACTTTCGAGTCCGTTTCGGCCTTCCGGCGAAACACGAAAGTTGCTCGAAACGTTGTTTTACTATGCCGCGAGGCTTGCCAGTTTTAAAATCGAGTACTAACGGGTCAAAACTCAAAGTCAAATTCTGCACTTTTATTAAAAATGTCATAAGTTCCTGCAGAAACTTTCAGGGGATTTTGGTCATTTTCTGTCGAGTTTCAGGTCTCGGCTAAAAGTAAAAAGTTGTTCGGAATGTTGTTTTGCATAAAATCTCTTTAGAGTCCGAGTCGTGAAAATGTGATATAGTGGGTCGTTTTGAGCGGGTCAGATCTAGTAATCTATATATATATACATAAGGTCAAAGTCAAAGTAAAGTTCAACGTTGACTTTTGAAAGTCAACGGGTTGATATAAGTCTTGTTGGAAGTTTATAAAAATAATAAACGCTATTATTTTTACGAGTATAACAATTTAGACTTAACGACTTTCATAAATGAATATAATTCTAAAAATAGTAACTTTTCGTAAACATACGGGACATAATCTCGATATGGGTAATTAATAACCAAATTGAATGTCGAAAGTTCGACGAGATAAATAAATATTATTATAAATATAATTGAATAACGGGACATACTAAAAATTATAACTTTCCGAAAATAGCAACTTTCTAAAAATAGAAAGTTTCTGAAAATAAAAAGTTTTCGATTACTGACGTATAATATAAATGAAAGAATGATCATAACTCAGTTACGTGGAGTTTAGGATCTAGGACGCGCAAGTGGATTTCTCATCACATGTGTATGTATATTTATACTACTTCAATAGTTGCGATGCACGCACTATTCGATCGTACTTTATTATAAAGTAATCGGGCGACATTAATTATAGGTCGCAGTTGAGTTCGTTGTCGAGACGACTTTGGATTGTTTTGGTAATTTTGATCTTCGGCTTAGATCAAGGTGAGTTCATAGCCTCACTTTTGAACTGTTTTAAATGTTTTAAAATCCGCGACGGGGATACTTGTTGTTTTATGAAAAAGTGAACGCAATGTGTTTTGATATGTGATATGATTTCATTGCCTATGAGTTTATGCCTTTTACTGTGTACTCGTTAATTACCGAGGAGGTAAACGCTGAATGCATTAAATAGATCTATTGGGTTTGACAACCCTGTCCGGGGTTTGGATCCGATGGTGAACACCCTGTCAAAAGGACATTTTGTATTGAGACTAGGGGTAGTGGCATACTTTCCGGTCAATCTTTTATCGCTAAATTATAAATGTGTTAAGGTTCAGTACACGGGCTCATGTTAGTTGTAAATCATTATTTTTATAACTTGCTTCGCAAGCAATGTTATATGCTTGTTGAACTAAATATGCGTTCTAATTATTAAATGTAAACTCTATGAATTCCCTCAATGTTTTGTTGACGTTTTTAAGCATGTATCTCAGGTTAGGTGCCATTGATGGCTTGGATGGAACGGAACGCGAATATCAAGGACGGTGTCTCGGTGAAGTAGTGTCATGATTTAAAACAATATTTTTTTAAACCAAGTCGTGTTGTGACTTTTAGAATTAAATTTCTACGTTGGTATTGGGACCTATGTAACTCTGATTTTCCTTTGAATAAATGAAATGAAATTGTTTTATAAACGTATCTTTGAACGTTTACTAGGACTCGTGTGCATGCATTATGAAGTAGCACCCCAAATGTTGTATTCCGCTGCGTATCGTATTTTGGGGGTGTTACATAGACAACGACGACGTTGTATAATTCAAGTGGAGGGATGGGAATTAGAATGTATACTTGTCTTATTTTTCACATAAAATGATTAAATTATGCTTAAATTTAAAACAAATCAAGCATAGTTTTGTGTAATTACTTGTTACATAACCTGCACACAATAACCCTTATTACATATTGTGAGGATTTAACCTTATCCTTTTCTAAACGTTTACCCAAATTCCACAAATTATAGGTGTGCCGGTGATGTTGTAGACTTTAAAACTTGGCTTGGTATATCTATTCGAGATCATAGTGATGAGTAATATAGATTTAGATGAAGTAACTTGTTTAAATTGATAAATTTTTAGGATTACACCCAAAAAGCCTTTATATGTTGTTTTATTAACTAAGTACACTGTTAGTTAAATCCCCATATAAACCTTTTGTTTACTCTCATCTTAAGAGTAAGATACCCCTAGAAAAACCAATAGATCCAATCCTTTAGGAATAACACCAACTGTCTGTTTCGTTACACCTTTACACCTTAGCCTACCCTGTTAGATTAAGTACATTTATCAGCTGCTAGTTGCTTAAAGTGTAAAGTATGTATTTCCTGAGTCTTGTGTCAATTTTCTATCTTTGGTATGGTTGGAAGAAATTTGCACATTGCAAATGGGAATGTATAAAGTAGTCAAAACTCATGTATTTTTACTACCAACACAATTATTGGTACATCCGAAGAATGAAGAATTATCGAATGAATTATCCAGAGTTATTATAATCGTGAAGATGGTGAAATTACACCGAGTTTCGTAGTTAGTATATGTTTAAAAAAACGAAAAACAATTAGAAAAATCGCAACAAAAAAGGAGGAAATTTGAAGATAATCGTTTCGCAAAAGCTTAGACCGAAGGAATTATATGAATGATCAATTATTCGTTGATACATCCTATAAGTCAACGATGTAAAGTTTTGTATAAAGTGATAGATATCGCCACTTGCCTTGTAAAAGTATGTAAAGTATGGGATGATTGGGAAGTTGACCGTTACGGGAACGCCAACTTAAGTTGTTGTTTTTGATCTATGATCAAGACATTTATAAATAGTTGTGTCTTTTTTCATGGTAACGGTCGAGAAAAAGTGTCTAACAACTTGTGCCTTATCTGTTTGGACTTAATCTATTTGTTTCGTAATTTTTATTTAACAACAATTTATTTCCCTTTCCTAATCATTAACCATGGGTTTTACGCGAATGAGGATGTGATCGAACATACATGTCTATTCCGTCATTACGGCCATATATGCATGATTCAGCTGCCTTGTTGGTTTATTACTATTGGTGAAAGTTAGAAGATCCATATCCTATATCATTCTTCATCCTAACCCTTGGTTAAACTCGAATGAGGATGTGATCGAACACACATGTCTATTCTGTCATTACGGCCATGTATGTGTGCTTCAGCTTCCTTGTTGGTGTGGTACTTTTGGTGAAAGATTGTAGAATGATCAACCCTAAGCCTTATAATAAAAACCCATTTTACCTTTATAAAATTGTTACTCCTTAGCTCTAGTGGTGAAGATGTGTATCCTTACCAGGCCTATGATAGAATACTCGTCACGGCCGAGCAATTGAGCGAATTAGTTACATGTTACCACATAGATTAGTTGAGTGATTTGAGTGTTTTCATCTTCCTATTTCGTAAGGTGTTTGGTTGTGTACTTGTAATAGATCAAATAAATGCTTAAACGGGAAAATCCTTAGGGATACATTTTCATAAACTTCTAAAGGCTACTTGAGGACAAGTAGGATTCAAGTGGGGGGATATTTGATGACATCAAATAACATCACTTTTATAGCATCATTTATCCCATAAAAATAACCCATTTTATATAATTATTGCAAATAATTGTTACTTAATTGTTTGTATTTGAGAAATGTAGTAATTATGGAGTACTTGGTGAAGATTAGCAAAAAGGCACGCATTCTGGAGTTTAAACAAAGACATTTGAAGATTATTGTTCTGACACCTAATACGCCATATCCATTAAGGAAGATACAACGAATCTGTGCCTGCACTTCACAAAAGACCACGAAGGAAACAAGATCAATACGCCGTATCCAAGGAAGACCAATACGTTGTATTCAAGCTATGAAAATAAAATATTCTAGAAGATATCGAACGTGGTCCCTACTCCAAGAAACCCCCAATACGCCGTATCGAAGCCTTTCGATATGCTGTATTGACCTTTTTCCAGACCTTATAAATAGAAAACTCAAAAACGAGTTTTAATTGTGCTAAATCATATTTTCGATACATAAACCATAAAAGTTGATTTTTAGAAGAGCAGAAGAGGTCTTGCAACGTAATTAATTCCCTAGGATACATCTTGTAATCTCCTATACTTTTGTAATCATTCAGTTTTTGGTATCATTCGTTAACTCGGTTTGTTTACCTTGGCTAAATTATTACTTTTGTATTGATTATGAAGTTTGAAGGCTAATACTAATACCTTTGGGTATTAGCCATTATTATAAAGATCTGAATGTTTGGTTTATTTATCTCGATTGCTTAATTTATCATTGATTGCTTGTTTATGTTTATCAGTTTATACTTGTTTACGTGCTTTTGTATGCGACCTATCATTTAACTGGATCTAGTGATATGGACCAAGTAATCTAGATGCCGGGATGGCTCTCCACATAGTGATTTATACATCTAGACCAATATGATCACAAATAACGACCTATCTTTGCCCTTAGATTGTGAGCTTAGTTGGACCAGCAAGTGACCTAGGGATCAATGAGTATGTTCTCAATTAATTGGTAAAGACTTGGTTAGTGGACTACTAGTGTATGAATTGCCATTAAGCAGTAAGTGTTATGAGCTAGGGTTTAAGAAGATCACCTTTGCTTTAATCCCTAAGATTGAATATAATCAGCAAATAAGGATGCTTTATGCGGATGCGTTTAATTGTGACAAAATTCTACGTGTCTAAGTTTAAGGAAGAAGTACCGCCTTAATCTTAAGAATAATATACCACCTCGAGATAAGTAATCATTGTACTAAATAAACAAACCAACATTCTGATTGGATTAATAATGGTTAATACAGTTTTCATATATTTGGCTAGACCGCGCTTTTATCTTCTGTTAATTTGCTTGCGTGTGTTTTAGTGTCTTAAGTTGATTTTAGTCACCAAAAAACCCGTGCCAGTCTCTCAGGCTGAAAACCCCCTTATCTGTTAGATTTAATATTAACATAGGTTTAGCATAGGTTTAACATATAATATAATTAACTTAGTTTAGATAACCAAAATATTAATAAATTGAAAGATTGTTTCTCGCTCTTAGTGATCGACACCTTACTTACCACGAAACTCCCATCTGACCGGGTACATTGCCCATGAAAGTGTTGTTTTAGGTAAAGTCTGCAAAATATAAATTTAAAACATGAAAGCATAAATTACACCTACACGATGACACAATCAAGTTTTTGGCACCCGCCGGGGAGTGAAAATTTAATCTTGATTTTTATTTGATATTTTGGTTTTTAACATTAGATTAGTCTAACCCTTAGGATTAGTATAATTTAGATTAGTGTATATTATGTATATTTGTCTTTAATTGGTTTCTTAGTTTAATTGTTGGTGTATTTAATTGTTTTCTCTAATATACTGTTCTGGTCGAAAAACTGATTCGGCGTATCCACTTCCATTGAATACGGCGTATCTAACTTTCTGTCTAATACAGCGTATCCATTCTGTTCAGTAATACGGCGTATTAAATTATTTATATACAGCGTAATGACTTAGGTTTTTAAATATCTTTGCAAGTCTATTTCACACATGGTCTTTCTATCAAATATTCGGGCGTACACCGTTTATGATTTTTTAATGGTCATCGAATGCAATCAGGGGGAAGAAAGGTGTACTTGTCCTATTCTCTTTCATACTCTTTCGACTATCTTCGCTTTTGGTTGAATATTTCGATAGATTGCAACATTCAGGGGTAAGAAATGTGTGCATTCGGGACTTAGTTGACTTTGATGTACACAACATCCGGGACTTAATTTACCTTGGTGTTATAGTTTCGACCTCTAAGGGCTGTTTTGTGTAAAGTATGTGCATACGTGATAAGATCCTGCTGATTTCTTACATGTTCCCCTGAACGGATTTGATGCTTAACCGCAATGAAGAAATCAGATTTGCTGCCAAGTGTGGTTTACTTCATCTTCTACAGATTCCGCTGCGTTACTAGATCTAGTTGAATGATAGGTCGCATACTTAAGCACGTAAACAAGTATAAATTGATAAACATAAATAAGCATTCAATGATAAATTAAGGAATTGAGATATAAACAAAACCAAACATTTAGATCTTCATAATAATGGCTAATACCCAAAGAAATTAGCCTTCAAACATCATATATATTACAAGAGTAATTGTTTTAGCCACGGTTAACTAATCTGGTTAACGAAATGATTACCAAAACTAAACGATTACAAAAGTATAAGAAATACAGTTGTATTCTATGGATTGAAATGCGTTGCAAGACATCTGTATGCTCCTTTTTCTCCTTTGGAAAATCGACTTTTGGAGTGTTTGGTTATCGAGAGTATAATTTAGCACACTTAAAACTTGTTTTTGGTTTTCTTAGTTATACTGTCTGGAAGTCAGTTTCGATATGGGTATCAAGGATTATATTCTCGGTCGGTTATTAGGTTTCTTGGAGTAGGGACCACGCTTGATATCTTCCAGAATCTTCACATACTATATCTTCAATACGGCGTATTGGTCTTCTCTGGATATGGTGTATTGAGCTTGTTTCCTTTGTGGTCTTTGGTGAGTGCAGGCACGGATACACCGTATCTTCCTTGATGGATACGGCGTATTGGTTGTCAGAATAGAAATCTTCAAAATATCTTCGTTTAAGCTCCATCATGCGCGCCTTTGCTAATATTCACCAAGTACTCATAATTACAATATTCTTAAATAAAATTGATTAAAGTAACAATTCTTGCAATACTTATACAAAATGATGTTAAATACATGGGATAAATTATGATATAAAATAGACGTTATTTGATGGCACCACCTTTCAACTCTAATACATTTGTATTTTTTGTGTTTGTTTAAGAATCGATACTATCTCTTGTTTACATACATTTCTTTATACAGTATAGGAGTTATATGAATAATAAGTGACTGATTGTTGTGAGATGTGTAATCCATCCAGTGGTAGTTTCCCTTTTAGTAAAAGCAACCACCATGCTTTTAAATGATCATAATTGTTTCTACCTTTATGGAAACTTTGTCCTTGCTTGGTCCCTACCATATATGTATGTTTCTTTCAGAGAGATAGACATTTAGAGTCTTTGAGATATTTGTCAAATCTCAAAGACTCTTTGAGGCTCATGTACTTTACCCACTGACACCGCACGTAGTGAGGTAAGTGGTTTCTTTCAATTGTTCTTGTCGTTTCCCTATGGCTTGTCTTCCCTGATTGAGCTTTTTACAACACTCATTGATTTCTTTATCAGTGAGTAACTCACTATTTATTTAATGAGTAAATTAGGATATTTATATTTAAATACTTGTCAGAGGGACATTGGGTTAAATTTTGACCCAACAATCTCCCCCTGTTCAAATATATACATTGCTAAGTTAATTCGTCGTAAGCTGAGCAATAACGGTTCTTCTTACGTACCGAGTTACAACAACAAATAAAAATAAATAAATTTTGATCCCATGTTGTTGATGTTGATAAGCTTTGTTCAGACTTTATCTTCAGTGACCATGAGTGATAACCCCCATCAAATATTTAATACTTTTTGGTGGCAAAATACCCCTAAAATACCTGTAAATGTTTCATTAACACTTGAAAATGAGATATTTTCTATTGTTTAGTAGTTTTCAGGTGAAATACTAGGATAGGGACAAGAAACAAGGGAAAGGGACTTAAAGTGTAAATTCTGAAGAATTTTACGGCGTAACACCAAAAATGGTTACGCCGTACATATATTAAGCAAGTACGAAGATCATGGAAGACTTTACGGCGTCAACACTTATCTAGTTCCGTCGCTGACCCTATATTTTAGAGGAATCTCATCAAAGTTATAGTTACGGTGTAAAAAACTTTATCCAGTTACGCCCGTAACTCGAAGAATCTATAAATATGGGATGAAGATCACCATACATATAGAAGTTATATGATGGGTTTACGGGTTAACATCGTTATCTGGTTATGCTTGTAACAGCTACTTAATTATAGAATGTCGTGTAAGTTGGTTATTGCGTAACACCTTTATTAGTTATGCCGTAATAGGTATGATAAACTATAAATAAAGGCCTCATTTAAGTTATTCCGACATCACTTCCTCCATAACCAATTGGAGAGACGACAATGGCTTCCAACCTTCAAAGAATTCCACCTGGAGGGGGTGGGGGGGGGGGGGGGGGGGGGGGGGGGGGGGGGGGGGGGGGTGGGGGGGGGAGTTCAAGGGAGATCACACTTTACTTATTTTTGTATTTAATCGTTCAAACTATTGAATCCTGTAAGATATTATGAGTTTTCAATTATGGTTTCTTCTATCTCTTACTGTGTTTCCGTTACCATGAGCGGCTAAGCACTTAAAGTGCTAGCCTAGTTATGAATTTACTTTTGTTATGATTTTTTCCTGTTAAATTATGGTTTCATTAGATATTCCTTGACTATCGTGTAACCCTGGGTTTTGGTAGTACGGGTGGTTTGGACCTAGCTTGCCCCATTAATATATTACCTTGTCATGATGGGATCCAATGGGTACTAGGGAGGATCACTAACTCTTTACCTGGTGTAGGAACTATCGGTCACCACAATTATCACTGTTATAAAAGCACAAGAACTTTTTCAGAGAGGGTTAATAATCTTTATAGGTTATTAGATATGTTTTGGGAATAATTGAGATTACTCACTGCAACCTGGATAACCTACCTCTAGATGATTCGGGACTGATTCGGAATCGTAGGGAGTATATGATAGACTTTATATGCACATTCTCTATCGACCTTAGAAACCAGTAATGAAACCATAGTTTGACATTGCACATGAAATTGTCTTCATAACAATAGTAATGAAGTAACTAGGTTAGCACGTTTTCTCTCTTGATATCTCATATCCTTTTACTTTTTAGTTATTTATTTTATTGTTTTTCTATTTCTTTTAATTAAAATCAAAAACCATTTTTTAAAATGTAACATTCAATATTAAACGAATTAAACATTAGCTCTCTCTGGGACGGCTCAGATTTATATTCTATTACTACCCACGATTAAAATACGATTTTTTTTTTTTTTTTTTTTTATTATTTTCTTTTTTTTTTTTTAATTTTTATTAAAATTTTATTTTATTATTTTTATTTTCATGTTTTTTTTTTTTCTTTTAATCCTTTTTTTTGGGTTCTCTGCAGGTTAGTGCGTCGTTAGGTAGATCGAGTTTTATAAATTTAAAACTTGATAAAAATATATTTTAAAAGAAAATACGCATCAAGTTTTTGACGCCGCTGCCAAGGAGCTAATACTTTTAGTTTTAAAATGAGAACAAGCAAAGCAGGAACGGTTAATCCGTTTGCTAATCCGAAAAGATAATTTTGAGCAAGAAGAGAGGTTTCACCCGCACCAATTCATAACATCTATACTTTCTACGAATCTGAGTCATCCGAGTCAGATACAGAAAATGTAGATATTGAAAG
The DNA here is from genome assembly GCA_026074375.1 of Tanacetum coccineum. Lineage (NCBI taxonomy): Eukaryota > Viridiplantae > Streptophyta > Magnoliopsida > Asterales > Asteraceae > Tanacetum > Tanacetum coccineum. Next base: position 23,174 of record BQNB010066092.1, read on the forward strand.
CCTAACCTTGGAACAATACGTAGCTCTCGACCAGAACAACACTAGAAGAAGGTTCACCTGTCTTGATGACTCAACATTTGAATTAAAGGACAACTTCTAAGGGAATTACGTAAGATTTCCTTCTCGGGTAGTACAACCGATAGTGTTGTCGAACATATTAGTAAATGCTGAGATCGCTAGCATATTCAACGCTAGGAGTTACTCTTGTACATGTATTCCTCTAAAATCTGGAAGAATTGCTAGAGATGTTTGAAAGACTCGGCCGAATGTACAAAGAACTGGTGTGATCTCAAGAAAAAACTTCATCGAATTCTGGCCCTCCCTGCGAGGATATTCAGCAGTTTGAGTGAAATATGAAATTTTAAGCAAGAAGATGGAGAATCCGTTTTTGATTACTTGGAAAGGATATAATGACTACTCTTCAAGTGTCCTTTATCGATCTAATGATAACCAAAGGTAAAAACACTTTCTATAATGGATTAATAACCAAACTCAACGAAATATCGATGCAAAACAGTCATATTCCTGGGTTTGACAGCTTCAGATGCATTGAAGTCAATCCAAAAATGGTCGAACATTCGCATAAATGGCATTGCGAGGAAAATAACATAACTACCCCTGACCCATTACGTATTATCACCGAAAAGCTGAAACTTTTAAATTACAAAATGGAGGAGCTAACAGTAAGATTTTTGCAAAATTGAATTCGGATGATGTCATAAAAAGTTACTATTGCTAAGGTAAAAAGCTTAAATCTAGTAAAATCGATACGACTAAGTCCTTCACTGAAACTTAGCTAGGCGTCTAACTAACTCAAGGTCAAATTCAAGCAATGATCTAAAGGAAGCCAGCGTAAGGCAAGCATCCAGAATGAGTGAGAGGAAAATTTCATGATAGTAACTGATTTAAGTTTAAAGGATCATGATTCATCTATAAAAAGGCTAGAGCAAAAAGTAAATCACCTCGCTCATTTAATCTCTACACACTACCCTAAGCATACTTTGATGCCTAAAACGGAGACATTTGGTGAAAAGGTAAAAAGGCACATCCCTGAGGAAAATAAGGAACCAACTACAATCATGATAAACCAAAAACAAAACTACAAAAGTGTTTCTCTTGAAAATCAAAGGAATCATCCACACACTACTCCGTTACCCATCAAAATAGACTTCCTCTAAAAGAAACTGATCCAGGAAGTTTCATCCTTCCTTGTATTATCGAAAACCACTCCAGGAGTAATGCTTTTGCTGATCTAGGGGTAAGTATCTGCATTATGCCTATTCCTTTTCAAAAGATTAGAACTTTGGAGCTTGGACACCAATTAAAAATCGGACTATTGAATGGCTGATAGATCCATGCAGTCTCCAAAAGGGATAAAAGAAAATGTTCTTGTGAAAATTAGTAACTTCGTTTTTCCTGTTGATTTCGTCGTTCTCGACATCATGGAAGATGAAATTGTCCTGATTATCCTAGACAGACCCATGTAAGCAACTTCTCATGCAAAGATTGATGTTACGTAAATTGATCTCCTCTAGAGTGGTTGGAATTGTATCAAGTAGTTTTTAATATTAATAAGAAAGAATCTCCTGCCTTTATTTCTCCTATTTGCGTTATAAATGAAATAGATAAAACGCAAGAATTAAATGATTTAGTCATGAATGACGAAATGGTAAGAGACTTTGAAAATTACTTATCACCCGAATACGGAAGCCAAGATATAATTTCACTGTCACCATCAGAATTAGACAAGGAAGAGTTTAGTATGACGCTCTGTGATCCTGACAAAAAGATGAGCATAGGACTAGAATAATTTTTTGATATAGAAGACATGTAGGATCACTTAGATCCAGGGATTCTATCCAAAGAAAAAGCTACAACCGAATTTTTAAAAAGCGGTGGCAGAATCCAATTACACAACCTCGATAATCTACAACTTTCTTACAAAATAGGGTTTGTTAGTTTTAACCCCTATTTTGTACCACGAACCCCTTTTAACATAATATCAAGAAAAGCCTATAACACCATCATGAATCATGAAATAATATATTCAGGAATTAACATGGTGGGACTTGCAAAAAATTTATGTTTGTTCATAGGAACCCACCAATTTTTAGTTGATTTCATCATTCTCGAAAACATTAGTGAATTTGTAGAAAATGGATTAACCGAAGTTCTGTTTGGACAGCCTTTTAAGGAACAAATAGGACTAGTTAAAGACCGAGGTAAAGGAACATTTTGGTTTAAGGTCGGTAATGATAAAACAATATTTCATATGCCGCGAGCTAAAAAAGCCTTTAGGAAACTAACAGTAAAACAACATAACTCAGTGGGACCCCTGTTAAAAGTCAGTGACGAAGATAAGAAAAGAGGAATCCATAAGCCTAAAAAAAGATTAAGGGATTTTACAAAGGTTGCCTTAACTTGGGAAACGAGTACAAATATGATCAGGAAGTTGTAGACTGGATCATGGATGTATTAATGATGAAGTAACGTAGAATGACGCTTGACTCTACTTAAAGGATCATTTAATTAACCAAAAGTGCTTGTCGGGAGACAACCTGTCTTTTATTTAATGAAATTTATTTAGTTGGTTTGCATGTTTCTTACTTTATTTTGCAGAATACAGAAGCTAGGAGGCAATTCTCGAGACCGGCTCGACTCATATTCATTTGGTAACCTTGTTGAATTTGCAGCAGTTACGGCGTAACCATTACATTTACGATAAGCATTCAAGGTTACGTTGTAAACAACTTTAAATTTATAAAAGTTACCATTTTGATTATGACGTAACCACTATTGATATCTCCGTAAACCTCTTCAGAATTCTTAAAAATTTAAGTTTTAAACATGTCTAAACCTTGTATACGTAAATGAACTTTGTGGGTATGTTCTCTGGAAGCCCTTACGAGACTAAACTCGTCCACTTGGGTCACTAAGTGGTTTAAAAGGCTTGTTGCATATGCTAAATGCAACCATGATTCCTATGAAAGTGAGTTACATGTTTGTATTTCTGTACACTTCATAATTCTTGTAAATTGGTTTTATGCTTTGGTTTGTTTATGTGATCACAGGGGATAAAGAGCTTGCTGGAAGATGGAGATATAGATTTTTGCCAAATTTCAAATTTCAAAACAATGCTCAAGGAGTTTCTTGTCTTAATTCTACTCTTTTCTTATTATTTTCATTTCATTAGTGTACAATAGGGACATTATACAAATCAAGTGTGGGGGGGGGGGAGTAGAATTAATACTTGACGTATGCTTTGCCTTCGATTTTCTAGTTTTCTTTGAAAATTATGCCAATTTTAAAAATTTTGACAATTTTTTCTTAAATAACTAGAATTAATCTTTGCGGAATGCACATTACCCTTTATTATTACTTGGTGAGATTTAAGCCTAATATTCCGTTTCCATCATATTACTCAAAAATCCACCAAAATATTGAGTGTGCCGGTAGTATTGTAGACTTTAGATATTGGCATGTATATCATTTTGAGACCTAATTGATTTGCAGGAATAGATAGTTCAAGAAGGCAACACTTAGGAAATCACCCAAATAGCCTATATGTGTGCGTTTATCGACTTGTTACACTGACTTGTCGACCTCCCATGATAAACCCTTCTATTGCACTAATGATTAGTGCAAGATACCCCTAGATCACCCATGTTGAGCCAATCTATGTTTTCACCTACTCTAAAAATGTTCGTTTACACCATATTACTTAGGCCTACCCTGTAGTTGCTTTTATTTTTCTTTGTGTTGAAATCTCTGGCTACTTAAGTCCATGGTTAGGGGAATGGGAACGAGAATTATATGCTTTCGTGGAAGACCAATCAGTTATGATCTATCAAGAAACCCCTTGTACCACCACTTTCGACATTGTTTATCTCAAGTGGGGGGATGTACGTGTAATATCGAATGTTGCAGGGGCAATAAATTAAAGATTTAAAAACTCTGTTGAATTTGCTATTTACAATAAAGAAGAGGGTGCAACAAATGGCCACCAAATGTAAAGATGGTGCAAAATAAAAATTAAAAAATAGAGCTAGTAGCCCATAATTGCACCAAAACATCTTTGTAAAATGGAGCTAGTAGTCTATTATTACACCAAGTTATATCGATACTTATGAAGAATGGAGCTAGTAGCCCATTATTGAAAGAATAAATTTTAGACTTTAAAAAAAACCCCCACCTCCCTTGACTAATGGGATGAACAGTAGGTAGTTATGACAACCTTAGATTACTTTAGACTATTTGTTTTGTGTTTTACCCACGCCCTATCACCCCACTTAAATGTGATCCCATCTCTATCCCTAAACCCCTTTATCACCATTTAAACCATAATACACCCTTGGCTGCCCTATGAGTGATTGTGGGGGGGGGGGCGGGGGGGGGGGGGGGGCGGGGGGGGGGGGTTTATTTAGACCCTAAATTCCTACCTGGTGCAGATTTTATTGTTATAAGGCTTATGATAGATACATGTTATGGACTGTGCAGTTGAGCGATACCTGAAAATGAAAACCACTTAGATTAGTGGGAGAGCTGAGGTGACCTTTTTATCCCCTTTTCGGTGAGGTGTTCGGCTTGATTGTTTTGCTAGCATAGAAATTTAAAAATTTATTTCTTGAAGTATTTTCGAGAATTCTTTATAAATGTTTTAACAGGTTCTACTTGGGAGCAAGTAGGAGTCAAGTGGGGGATATTGATAACATTAATTATTTTACATACTTTTTGGTGGCAAAATACCCCCTAAAATACCTGCAAATGTTTCACTAACACTCAAAAACGAGATATTTTCTTATTTTGTAGTTTTCAGGTGAAATACAGGAAAGTGACAAGAAACACAGGAAAATGACTTAAAGAATAAATTCTAAATTTAGCTGTGTTAGACAGAATGTTACGGCGTAACACCAAAAATGGTTACGCCGTAACATAAATTAAGCAAGTACGAAGATCAAGGAAGACTTTACGGCGTAACACCATATCTAGTTACGCCGTAACCCTATATTTGGAAGGAAATCTCGTCAAAGTTATAGTTACGGCGTAACACCTTATCCAGTTACGAGCCGTAGCCATGACGATCACAAATATGAATGAAGTTCAGTACATATGAAGTTATATGAAGGTTTACGCGTAACATCATATCTGGTTCGCCGTTAAGAGCTGCCTTAATTATGAAATGTCGTGTAAGTTGGTTACAGCGTAACACATTTATTGGTTACGCCGTAACATGTTCAATATCTATAAATAGAGGCCTCATTCAAGCTATTCTGACATCACTTCCTCCATAGCCAATTGGAGAGGCGACAAAGGCTTCCAACCTTCAAAGAATTCCACCTGGAGTCCAAGGGAGATCACACTTTACTTACTTTTTGTATTTAATCATTCAAAATACGAATCCTATAAGAATTATAAGTTTTCAATATATGATATCTTCTATCTCTTACTGTGTTTCCGTTACCATGAGCGGCTAAGCACTTAAAGTGTTGTCCTAGTTATGAATTTACTCTTGTTAATCAATGTCTCAACACTCTGAAATATCTGAGTCTGCCTATCCTGGGCATCCTTGATCACAGCATAAATGTCTTGAGTGTCCTGCTCCTGCACCGCAGCGAGCTCGGTCACCCTAGTGTTGACCCCTTCAAGGGTCACCGATGCTATCTCCTCGGCAGCCTCTCTTGGGTCTACCCAAGTATCTCTAATCCTATAGCCAACCTCCTCGGCTCTCTGACGTCTGGTTTCGGCATCCAGAGTGCCGATAAACCCATAGTCTAGCCCATGACCTCCAGCAGGTCTAGGAGCAGTAGTCGGACTCTCCTCCACCTCATACCTCGATGTGAGAGCAGTCAGACATAACCTCTTACGAGGTGGTAACTCGGCCTCAGGAGTATCCTCCCTACGGTCGACTAGTGGTGGTATGAACAGTAAGGCTGGTAGTGGTGGTAGTGGTGATGATGGTAATGGTAATGATGTGGGTACATGTGGTGGTAAATGTAGTGATGATGGTAGAGGTGGTAGTGGTGGTGAGGGAATCTGAGGTAACAGAGATGACCAAGGTGATAGTGGAGATGGTGGTGGTGATGGTGGTGTAGGTGCGACAACATACTCAGCAATGCGTGCCTCCATAGATAGTGACATCGGTGGCTCAAGCCTGACAGTCTTCCGTGCCCTACGGAGACATGACTGAGAAAAAGGCCTATAGTCTGAGGTGATCTAGGTGTAGGTGCAGACTCATCAGTCTCAAACGGCTATGTCTCCTCGGAAGAGGGGACATGGTTAACAATGGGTGCAACAACAGAGTTAGTCGGAGCCAGATGCTCCTCCATGCTCCTCCTTAGCCTCCCCCTCCTCGGAAGACTCCTCTTCCTCGTCATCATCAGAGGAGTCATCATCATCACCGTCACCTCCATCAGCTGGATAGTCTACTGGACCATTCTTAGAGTCCTCCTCAGGATCCTCCTCGAGATCCGAGTCAGCAACGTAGCCTGGAGATAAGGCTATAGGTGAATAAGCAACAGCATAAGGATGATCCTCCATGGGGACCTCCTCATTAGATGGGGCTAAGTACTCGGGGTACTCTGGTCCCGGCACGTAATCTGGCGAGAGCGGTGCCTGCTCTGGCTCCTCAAGGCCAAGCACGTAGTCCGGTGATGCCAGTGCAGCCTCCGGTGAGTCGGGCTCCTAGAGTCTGAAGAAGTCCATAGCCCAAGCTAGCTGGTCTCCATGCGATGATATAGACGTATATGTAACCTCGGATGATGCCGAATCCGATGACATGACTGTATCTGTAACGCTCAAACAGAGTTTACATTAGTACATATATAAGACTAATAATAATATACTTAATATATTATAAACACGTATGAGAACCATGCAGCATCTAGTATACCCAACTAATGCAACAAGTAGTGTATGTCATGTATGCATCTAGTACAATTACTAATGCAAACAACTAGTATATGTATGTCCCGTGAAAACCTTTTGTATGATGCAATGTTTGAAAATGGATTATAGTCCGAGTAAAAAACATTTGCCCCTGGTTCTCATTATAACCTTGGCTCTGTACCACTCTTGTAACACCCCATAATTGGGTCGCAGCGAATGATGTTGTATCCGTGGGAGCGTTACTTTATAGTATCAATAGCACAAGATTATGTGAACGACTCTAAAAGAGTCGTTTAAATACTATAATAGGATTTATTGAAATTGTTTAATACAAAGCACAACGGCTTTCAAATTGTTCAACTCTTGATAAAAAGATTTTAGATCTTAACATATCCATTATGTTATGATCCAATTCTTTAATGCATGACTCCCAAAGACTATCCCAATGTATCTTAGCACCTCGTGCCTCATTGACCTGAGGAAAAACATGCTTAAAACGTCACATAAAGTTTGGTGAATTCATAGGTTATGTAAAATGTAATGTAGGACCATATGATTTTCAAGTGTTGATAATGCAACAGATGCAAAACATCACCAAATGTAATTTACGTTTACCTAAGGTCATGGGACACCGAAAAGCTCGGAAACATGTATGAATGCAATTGAATATTGCCTATTGCCGTGTATGATGTTCTAACCCGCAACATCCATATCGACATGGTATACATACGTTGGTTTCACTTCGTGACACCAGTGAGAGTCTACTTCACCGAGATGGATGTCAAACCCCAAATAGATCTATTTATAATCATTCGCGCTCACACCAAAGTAATTGGACCAGTTCATGATAATGGGCTCAGAGGGTTATCGCTACTTTAGGCTAAACACGTAATCATGATAAAAATGTACCACTTATGTCCAATTTTAAAAACAAGCATGTTTCTACCCCAAAAGTTGTAAGTCACTTTGATATAGTAAAAATATGGGGCATGAACTCACCTTAGAGTGTGTGATGAATATAAATCAAGTGAGTGAATCGACAAGCGACAAGTCAATGCCAAACTATTAAAAACATAGGTCGTATGAATTAATATGCACTTTAAATAACCAATGCCATTACATAATTCTATATAGTTACATCCACCACTATATGTGTTTGTATAATTTATAAAATTAAACAACTTGATTTTGATTTGTAAATAAATGTTCATAAATCCGTATTGTGAAAATGTTATAATTGCCCAACAATTATTCGTTTATGAAAAGTAATTGTTTTACCACTTTTAGATATTTATATAATAACATTATATAATTTAGTTTAATTGATTTCACAAAAATAGTGCACAAGTAGAAAATTAGTGCATAAAGTTTTATAAACCTTATATCTTTTTCGTTTCAATACCGTTTTGCATATTCTTTGCATCCGTGGTCTCGTATTTGAATGATGTATTAAATTTCATATTTGTAACTATTAGTTACTGATAAACAGTAACATTTAATCGATTTAATAAATTATTATAAATACTTTAATATAATTATTGTTTATATTTAAACGTCGTAATTTACTCGTTTTACCTCCGTTTTAATACGTTCTTTACGTGTATGGTTTCGTATTTGAAAACTATATCACCTTTACATTTATTATGTGCATTGTTATGTGTGACAGTAACAGTCATGGGTATATTTATAAAATACTTTTTATAAAATATTGATTGTTGTAATCGACTATAAAAATCTTATCTCATTCTTTTAATTCGGTTTCTTACGTGGTAATTCTTTCGCCACGTCTTCGTAATTAAAGAAATTCTATCCAACAAAATATTTTTCATCAGCTAATGTCTTGTGAACGTACCCAGTTTTTTTGTAAAACTACTTTTATAAAGTTAATTTTATTTATTTTATTACATAAACTTGAAAAAGTCATAACTAATTCATTACCCATTGGATTTTCAAGTTTCTTATTGATTTAGAAAGCTATTGATATGTATTATTTTATAAAATTATAAAATAATTTTCCCCAGTTACTGTTTGCTACAGTAACTTCGATTTCTTTTATAAAAATACTTTTATAAATGTAAATCTTGTAAATATCACAACTCCTTCGTTATTTATCGGATTTTCAAGTTTCTTACGGATTTAGAAAGCTATTGATATGTATTATTTTATAAAATTATCAAATACTTTTTCCCCAGTTTACTGTTTGCTCTGTAACTTCGATTTTTGTATAAAAAATACCCTTTTTTTTAAATGTTAATCTTTGTAAATATCACAACTCCTTCGTTTATTTATCGGATTTCAGTTTCTTATGGATTAGAAAGCTTTTGATATGTATTTTTTATAACTTATCAATAAATAATTTCCCCCAGTTACTGTTTGCTACAGTAACTTCGATTTCTTTATATAATCTTTTAAATAACTTGTTTTTATGTGTAGATAACTTATATATATTATCACAAGTTCTCTAATTTTACAAAATGCACATCTTGTGTATACATTAGGTCTTTTATATTATGAGTAACATATCATGTTCATATGTTTAGACATTTATAAACTTGAAAATATTCCTAGGTGATGATGTACACTATACGACATATATGATGCATACATTGATGAAAATAACTAAATTAGGGTTTTGTGTTGACCTTTGATGCGTGAATGAGATGAGTTATTAACAAGATTAAACCCTTGTGGTTCAATCCCTAGTTCGAACACCCTAAATGAACCCGAATTTCCAAAGAGAACACCCCAGCTTCGAACCACCTGCTTACACCTTACACGAATCAACCAAGCTTTCCAAGATGTCTTTTGTATGCTAACAATAGTCCTTGTATACTTGTACTCACTTAGAAATCAATGTTTATAAATATTCTTGGGTGTTGTATGCAAACCGTGGGTATGAGTGAGAGTGGAGGGAGTTGGAGTGAATTTTACTTGTGAACAATAAGAAGTGAAGTGTTCACTGTAAGGTGCCGATATATATAGCAAAAAGGCATGAAGTAATACCCTTTCTACAGAACCAACCAATGGTTTTGATGTGTTCTACATCATTCGGCTGGTTTGGGATCCAAAAGAGGGAACCATATAGGTTTTTAACTAATTAAGTACAATGCTAGATTAGGGACATGTCTTGTTGTCTTGTAAGAGATGATATGACCACACTTTTATGCTTGGTTAAGGTTTATTTCCTGGTCTTTGTGGCCTTACCGTGTTCTAGGAGTAAAGAGGAGACATAATGTGTTGTTTATTTGATATAGTACTATGATAGGTTAGTTTAATATTGTAGGGTGAAGACTTTGTGTTGTCATTTACCAACATGGATGTTACTAGTCATTGCATGAAACTCATAATCTCTTATTCTTCCTTGGGTTGTAATCGTGTGTAATGAGAGACAAAAAAAAAGAGACAAGACTTGATGTTTTGACTAGTTAGAAAGTGGGCTAGTATTGTTTATTAACTAGGTTATGTACTAGTATG
>BQNB010066093.1:9809-34694 GCA_026074375.1 Tanacetum coccineum
AATCACTAAGCTTATTTTTTTTAAGAGAGTAGAATTAGTTGACAAAAGAGGTACACATAGGTTTGATAAGTATGATGATTCCTTAAGATAGTCAGTATATAGCAGAAAGAAATGAGTACATTTGGGACTTAATTGACTTAGGTGTTATCATTTCGACTACTTAGAGGGAATAATTGTGACATCCGGCACTTAGTTGACTTTGGTGTTTTAATTTATATCATCACTATCGTGTAAGGAGAAATACGGACATCCGGGACTTAATTGACTTTGGTGTTACGGTTTTGAATTAGTTGTGTGCTTTAGAAATTTGGGCTTTATACATCAAGACTGCTTGATGCGGTTTGCATATATGCTTTGAATCTACTCAAGAAAGGATTGCTGGTTCGGGGGAAACCTAAGACAACTTCTAAATGGAGATTATTAAGACGGACTACAGATTGCTGACATTGACAGAATGACTTTGTCATTTTCGGTTTGAATATTTTCAGGTCCTGTCTCTTACATAATCTTGTGAATATATAAATGCGTAGTGTAGACTTAAAAATCAGGCAATAGTGTATGAGTATGAATTTTTAGGAATTTCTTAGTAAATTCAAAAAAAAAAATTAACATACTCAAACACCATATAATTCCCTCATAATTTGAGGGGGAGCATTAAAAATGTTCCTAATACGGCTTGTTAATAATTGGTAATACGACTTGTTAATAATTGGATATTTTTTCCCCGAAAGCAGTTATAAAATGAATCAATTGATATTCGCACAATATCAATAGATTTAATATTTTTGATAAGGGGAGAAATGTGATTAAAATATCTGGCTAAATATGTGAAATTCAAGATCTCTATTACGCTAACCCATAATTTGCTAAAACTCTTTCGTAATCATCCACATAGAAAGAGGGGAGCAAAGGTTACGTGATGGTCTGAAAATATGGGAAGTACCAAAGACCTGACCATTTAATTACTTATTTGGAGTTTATAAGGTGATTAAGTGTTAGGTATTCAAATCCCATGAATCCAGCCAAAACCGTAGGGATCTAACCCAGGTATATTCCACAAGAAAGTTTAAGTCTTTAGGTAGAAGAAAAAGAGTAAAAAAGTGAGAATAAGTTGAACAGTGTCGACTGAGATAGATCTAGTACAGAACAACCAAACAAGGTAATAAGTTAATGAAGTCTCGTAAGCGCTGAAGGGGGTTTGAAAGATAAAAAGAAAAACTAAGATAAAGGGGAAAAGAAGATCCTCTCCTTACACTTGAGGCAGAACCGGTCAATACATCTCTATCCAGAAATCACAAAGATGATTGCTGACATATGAATCCATGATGCAATGCACAACCCTCCCTAACCACTCAGAATCTCACAAAAAGATTTCTGTTCATTTCTCACGGAGAGTACACGTAATTTTCTATTAACTTTCTCACTCCAAGTTAGTTGGATTGAAAGGCGGCATTCGGCTCCCAACCTTCGATCCACTAAAACCAAAGTAGCAACTATTAGACAAAGAGCCAAAATAGATCAACCATGAAATCTTATTAGGACACTTGGTCAATATTATGCATGCTATTTCACAACAATGTGAATAACAAGAAATATAAAAGAAGTCCTTACGCATTATCCCTTGTTATTTTTGCCAGAACAAATCGAGAGTGATACACACGTATCACAGTGAAGATGGAAATTCTGCTTGCGCCAACATCAAAACATGCTCATGGTAGTGACTTTGCGATTCTATACAATCAAGCTTGTGACAACTGGAAATTAAACGATGGTTGCGCTTCTATAAGTAAATCAAAATTGTCCAGGGAAATGAAAGACGGTTGATGATGAATTTTGAAATGATTACACACGCTCGATGTGTTCACAAAAATACTTTAGCAAGTGACATGTCGATTGTTTTCAAATCGATTTTTCTGGTCAATCGTGAGACTTCGTCTTATTGGTTCACTCATTCCGATGTGTCTCTTTGAGAATTTTAGCTCTGATAAAGAGACGACATTGCAACGTGCGAAACCATGCTCAATGAAGACTTTTGGAATTCTACCTTATCATAGGCAAAATTATACGATCAACGTGGAACCGTGGTTATTGCAACCGTATTCAACGAGATTGGACAAGACACACTCGTCCCATATTTGTAGATTATCACTAAACTAAACCTGCAGTACTCTCTGTAACATTTGTATTTTCAGGTCATTAAACGACGATCATATATGTTCACTAATTATTATTTCTATGTACGCGTTTACATTTAAATTATAATAAGTAAAAGTTAAATCTCTTAAACAAAAAATCCAACAATTAGCGTAAAAACGAACACCAATACGAATAAAAGTGTTACGTCAAGCAAGCAAATATTAATTTTACGAAGAGTAATAAACAACTTTTTAATATTAATTTGATTGGTTACTAAAAACTTACGTTTTCGAAATTAAATACATTTATGCATACCGAAGCACCAAAACATTTCTACGCTTCAAACAATACCCACATTGTACCCAATACCCAAAAAATAAACAAAAATATCTACATAGTACATATGCATATCCGGTTATAGGATGAAAAAACACAAAGATATTACAAGTTGAAAAAAAACACATTTCCTTTAATCCTTGAGATGTTCTCATCTTTTAGGAACACAGAGCTTATTTTTCTAAGTATTTGACCAAGACATCTTTCATGTTTCCCTCATTTTGTTTAAGACTCCAAATAGTATTCTTGACTAACTCATGATACAAAACAAGCAAAAGAAAGAGATAAAACACTACACTTATCCTACAAAAATAAATCAAACTCATTTCCCCTTTTGCTCCTCAAAGCCCTACAGTCCCTATACCAAAAACCCCATAAACCAATTCATAAAATTATTATTTATCTAATAGTACGAAGAGATCCCAATAAATACTATAAACATATCCAATGGAGGTTTAAAGGCTTGGTCAAGCTTTTACAAGAGTTAAACAAAGGAAAAGCTAAGGTTTTCTTTGGAAAAACTAGGATTTTTCATCCTGTTTTTCAGCTAATGTTTAAATCACAAGGGTTTTGGATTTGTTAGTCATTCCTCAGTCATTCACCTAAGGTCATCTAAAACCTAATAATTTTTATTACTTATGATTTTTATGTGTATATATTATGTTATATGGCTCATCACCATTTAGGATACTTTTAAACATGTAAAACTATTATTTGCTATGTGGATTAATAATTTTTGTATACTTATTTCATGTGTTATGTGATGTAAATATCTGAAAAGATGGGAAATAATATGTATCATGTTGGTTTAAGTGGAAAATGTATAAGTATAAACTTGTAATTAAAAGTGTACTTAAGAAAGTGTGATTTAAAAACAATGTTATGGACTTGTTAACTTGGACTCATGGACACAATATGGACCTATAGACATTATTATATGTAAGACATAGTATATTAAAAGTATTGGAAAACTTGTGGTAATTTATGAGGTTGAAAAGTATATAAAATAAGTATATAAAGTTAATTATATACAAGATATATAGGGGCTGTTTTGGTCCGAAAAATTAAGCATGGATTTTATGTTTTATAAAAATACTACATATTACAAGGATCGTAAGCATATAAAGAACTCGAAAAACCGATTTATAACGAAGGAGATACGCTAATAACAAGTTTACAATAATTAATACTTTTATAAAAATAATTTTATAAAAGAGTTACTGTTCATCAGGGACTTTATTTTTGGAAAAACATCATAAATAAATAGAACATTTAATTACGAGAACGTGCTTGAAAGAATCACTAAAATCGGAGCTAAAACGAATAAAATACGACGTTTACGGTAATTAAAGTTTATAAAAGTAATTTTATAAACTATGAACAGTAAAAATTACTATTCATCAGCAAACCCAAATTTATAAAATGTAATAATTTTGATACATCTTTCAATTACAAAGACATGCTCGAAGGAATCGCTAAAATCGGGATTAAAACGAATAAGTTATTACATTTACGAGTTTACGACAATTAAACTTATAAGAATAAATTTATAAAACGGCATGAACAGTAAAAAGTACTGTTCATCAGAAGGTCATGAAATATAAAAAATGACATATTTTGATACTCTTCTTAATACGAAAGCGTGTCGTAAGAACATTATACACAACATGCTTAAAAACGGAAGTAACGTCGTTTTTACTAAAAGAAATAATTATAAACATTATAACCTTATAAACATTATTTCTCAAATAACAATTAGATGGGTGATGTAGCTATATAGAATAATACTTGTTATTGGAACTTTAGTATTTATACGACCCTAAAATGGATTAGGTGCACTCCGTCATTTTCCCGTGACGCCTTTTCCTGTTGTATTTGGATAATCAATAATTCGAGGTGATTTCAAAAGCCCATATCCTATCTACATGTTTTTACAAACTCTACGGGGTAAATTACATGCTTGTTTATTACTGACATAAGTTTTTTTTTTTAAACTGAATGATATCCAGTTTATTGCCTGCATATTATTTCCAAAGTAATCCACATTGCCATCTAATTCCCTACCATATCATGAACGTCAATTGCAAATTAATAGTGAGCGTTTAGTGTTGTAGAAAGATCTAATCGGGACTAACATATCCTCACTGGAATTTCCTGATCACAAGTTTGATCATGGTGCATTTAACATTTAGAGAACTTGTATGCTGTTTTTCAAGACACCCTACTTATATTGGGGCCCAGACAGTTAAGGCTTTCGGGGATCATGACTTAGTGGCAATAATACATGTTTTTGGACTTCTGAATTTGTTTTCATATACTGACCATTACTAAGCTTGTAGTCCACAACCAATTACTGATAAACCTATGATTACCCTCAACCAATGTTTGACTTTTAGCAGTTTAAATATCAGGACATAAGTTATGGTTATTTTGAAGGGAGCGCGGGGATATCAATAAAGAACAGATACTCGTGTTTTTAATTAAATTCGATGCAACTTTTATCTTTAAATAACTTACGTCATCTTTTGGATAAATTAAGCTTTTGTTTTAAAAAACGTGATGTATAATGTTTATGACTCTTTTAAACATATGGACCATAACTGAAAACTCTGATATTTTTATAATGCATCGAATGTACTTTATTTAAAAACGTCTATTTGAGGTCGTTTCAAGGTTACTCCAACCAAACACGTGCAAATGACAAAGCCATATTCGTCCCCCCGCTTTATTGCTAAGTGTTTTAATACAGGATACTTAAAGATGGAGGTGAAGGTACCCGATTCCAACTGTCTCAAAGATTCATAACCACATGCTCATACCCGACCGACAAATATAAAGACATCATGAAAGCTCAAGTACATGTTTCAAGACTTCCGCTACTCTGATACCGTACATCCTTCTTGAAGTGACGAAGTGTTAAAGTTAAAGAACTTCAAGAAAGATGCAATATTAAAGCTTTTCAAGTTGACAAATCAAGAAAGGTATGAGCATGTCGCTCTAAAAGTCACAAGTTCACAAGATGGCAAAGTTTACAAGATGGCAAAAAGAGATTATGCTTGGTTGATGATCTCAAGATGCTCAAGATCACACAGTTACATACAAGTCAAAGCTTAAAGTCAATGATCACTACGCCATATTCACAAGAAATGGAAAGGAAAAGGAAGTCTGCGAGCAAAAGAACGAAGACCTTCATAGTATGCTAGGTTTAAGTTTTTGTAAAATGAAGTGACCTCCTTTAGGGGGAGATTGTTCGAAACACAAAAGTGTCGGTCACTTCCATAGATATCATTAGATAGCTCGTTTAGTTATTTTTGAAACTTAAATAGGCTAGTAAGCCCAAGGCTCATGGAAAGCCCATGAAGCCCTAAGCCCACACGCTATAACTTAGGATATATACCCTTTCCATGCTATAAAAAGGGTGTTGGTTGTTCATTTTTCACACACTTAATGCATTTTTCTTTCATGTTTACTTTCTCTCTTAAAAGTGTTCATCCAACCACTCTCTCTCTAGAAATATCTCTCTTTCCCTCATCTAGTATGTTATTAGATACTCTTCACCTGTTCTGTCTCCCCTGAACATTCTGAACCACAACCCTACCATTCTGCACTGTAGCTTGATTTCGTGTGTTGGAGGAGGTTCTCAATTGATTATTGGTTTGAGGAAATTGTGTTTTGTATTGTTGGGCAAGAAGGGCAACTTGTTTCGTTAAATTGTCAAGCAATTAATTAGATGAAGAGAAACATGTATCAAGTTATGTATTATCAGTAAACTGAGGTTGGTATGTGACTGGTGGAATGTATGAAGGTTGTGGAGGAACTGATGATGATGAAGGATATTGATAAGGTGAAGCATTCGACACTAGGGCAAGTGGATCATGTGAGTGTTGGTTGAGTCTTTCCATCAGCATCTTGTTCTCATTGGCATGCAATTCATGTTACTTTAGGTAAGCATACAACTTATCATGGTTGGACTCTTTCAAACCCCTGTTTAACTTGACCACCGTTATAAATCTACCCTATTCGGGTAACATGTTGTTTACAAACTTAGAGTTCAACTGAATTTTAGGCATGGTCATCTTGATATGTCTCATGTCGTTGATTAGCTTGGTAAACCTGACGTAGTAGTCATGAATGTTTTCACCCTTGTGTTGCCCAAAATGTTCAAATTCATCGTACAACTAAGATTCACGGTCGTCTTTGGTCAATTCAGAACCTTCCAATAACATCTTCACATTATCCCAAATATCCTTGGCGTCCGTGTTATGGTTAATGAGTTTGTAGATGTCTCTTGGCAAGCCCTGAAGAAGGATATTCGTTGCATGAATGTCAGCTCTAAGTCTATCTTTTTTAGCTTGTGAAAGGTCTGAACCACTCTTTCTCGTTCTGGGTCTAGATAAGGACCATCAGTACCTGAAGCAATCTCATCTCTACACCGTCCCATCTTGAATGGGCCTTCATCAATAGACTGAAGTATGTACTCTTCATGATCTTTTCCCTTATAGTATAACTGAATTCGTTGTTGCCATGACTCAAAATCAGTCCTGCCAAGCATGAGATGGCAGGTATCGAAACCGGCCTCTTGAATATCTTCTAACTGATTGGACATTTTAATAGATTATGAAATGATATGATTGGATCGATCAATGATTAGTGATTGTATGTTAAAAGTGGTAAAGTGAAATTAAGTGTTTTCTATTGTTTTGGTTTGTTAAGTTTTAAGTTTAAAAGTAGTTCAAATGTCAAAGTAGTCCAATAGTCCAAAACAGTGTCCCAAATTGCTAGAATAGTAATCAAACCGCTACTTACAAATCGCTATTGTTAAACCGCTATAAAGACAAACTACCAAACCGCTACCTAGAAATGAAATGGGCAGAGGTTTGATTCCTAAATCGCTATGAGAATTAACCTTTAAAAACCTGTAAATCGCTACGGTATCAAACCGCTGTAAAAAGCAAATCGCTACTAGAAGAGTTTGGTAAACCGCTATGAAGAACAATGACCAAACCGCTACCAAGAAATGAAATTGGCAGAGTTTTGTTTCCTAAATCGCTATGAGAGATTGTCTTCAAGAACCTGTAAACCGCTATGGTAACAAACCGCTACAAATAACAAACCGCCACTAGTAAATCACTACACTAAACGACAAACCGCTACTGGCAAACCTCTGCCTAATAGGACAAACCACTATCAGAAACGACAAACTGCCAGAACAGTATACGACTCTGACAAACTGCCAGTACAGTGTACAACTCTGACAAACCGCCAGAACAGTGTATCAAACCGCTACGATAAACAAGACACATAACACCAAACCGCTACGTAGAGATACGAACTTTTACACCTTAAAACACCTAAAAATCACCCTTTTGAACATTTTGACTTGGAATCTTTTGCACAATTGAGTACTAGAAGGCTATAGCAACTATAAAAACATGAACTTTAACACAAGAAACATGAAAATCAATGAAACTCAAGAACAAGATCTAAAACCTTTTAAAACTCAACTTTTGATCTAAACCAAGCATAAAAACGCACACACAAACGATCTAATCATCCCATGTGCTCTGATACTAATTGCAGGATATTGGATATCATCACACAATCAAATGGTTAGTGGATTAGTTGAATGCTAGAGAGAGAAACAAAGAAAATGCACACTCCTCTAGAGAGAGAAAATGTGTGTGTATAAAATGACTAACCACCTCTTCCATAAGATGGAAAAGGCTTATATATGTTTACAACAACCGGCCCAAAGGCCTAATAGATGTGCTTACACATTGGGTTTAATACCCGACCCATTACCGAATGTTATACATTAAATGATTAACTACGAGCTACAATAAACAAAGAATACACGGGGTGACTGAGTCTTTTTCTAATATCTAACACTTCATCACTAACACCTTGTTGGCTTTGTTCTAGTGTTAGCTCTATCGCTGTCTGTATTTTCCCCTTTCTCACTTTTACTCCTTTTGTATCATACCTAAGGACTTCTATTCTATCTAGTGGATTGTCCTTGGGTAGATCCCTCCGGTTCTGGCTGGATTATAGGATAAATACCTAACCTTGACCACCTTATAACTCCATAAAATTAAATACATGGTCGGTCTTTTAGTCTTTCCACAGTTGCCAGTAAAACCTTTTGAAAATTCAACCAAGGTACTTGTGATATATTATCAAAACATTTTTACCTTGATAGTTTTGACTTTCAAAATTGCCCCCCCTACATATGTGCATTGATATTCGAAAGTGTTTTGCACATACGAGGAAGAAGCTGCACTAGAGTCACTTAGATCACATTTTAAGTTGCATAGTTTTTAATCACATTTTCTCCCCTTATCCAAAATGTCAAAATCTTTTGATATTTGAGATATCAATTGATTAAAATTGTTGGGGAGAGAGATGTTACTAATTAGCAAGCTCATTTGGAACATTTTAATGCTCCTCCTCAATTATTGAGGGAAGGATATAGTGTTATTTTGAAAGATTTTGAATTTAATGAAAAATTCATGAAAATTTGTACTTAACACATATATACTTATTTATGTACACTACATACTTATATATTATACAAGATAAGACATGAGACAGGACCTGACATGTTTAAACCAAGTATGACCTAGTTATACTGTCCTTTACAGCAGTCGTTTGTCCGTCTTTGTTTTCCTTCCACCAACCAGCACTTCTAAGCTTCTCAGAACCCATCTTTTAAACAACAGATCATCAACCTTGTTCAGCATGATGCCTGTGCGTTTCTAATCCTTTGATGTACACTCCCTCAAAGGCATGCCTTTGTTGTAACCAAACATGAAGTTCAGTAGCCTTTCATGAAGAATTTTACGAACTGATTTGAGAGTCCCGTCACAAAACTTGTGGATCTTATCAACACGCATCAGCCTTTTCTTCTTGCTCTTGTCTTCATAGATAATTCCTGGTGGATCATAGTTTGGAGTGTATGGTTCTTTAACGGAGATAAGCTGGCATGTTCTTTGAGGCTTAGTTAAGTTGAGCTTTCTTTGGTTACTTTCAACACCTAGCTGCACGTCTTCAACCATGTTCTTAACAATGATTCATTGGGTGAACATTTTGAGAGCAGTGACAAAGTCCATAATCACATCACCGTCTAGGTTGAAGAGTTTGTTTTGAACAATTAGGGTCAGCATATCTTCAATATCATTTAGGTGTAAATCCGAAAATTCACCTTCTTTGAACTTGTAAAGTTTCTGATCAGCTCGCCTGACAACAATTTCCTTCAAGTAGCCATACCCATATCTCTTTTCCACAGAACTTTAACAACACTTAGAATTCTCATAGTTGAGAAGACTTTGCATTTAGATAACTTGTTGATTATAGCTCTGTAAAACTGTTGACATTGTGATCCCTAGTGAGATATTCCAAGAGCAGTATCCTTGTCATAGGCAATAATGACCGGACTCCATAGTGTCAGAATCATGTCTTTAATGCCTTCCATAGTATACCTTGCACCTGGTGTCTTAGTGATGGAGGAGGAATACGTTCTTTCTTTGTTTCCTGCTTTTAAGTATTCAAGATCATTATTAAAGAAGAATTCAACAGGAATTGTAAGTCGACCTTCTTTGTCTTACAGGGGTAAAGGCTTGCTCATATCAACTGGGCTTTTGTGATCTTTAGGGTTTGCCCAGGCGATTTGATCTATCAAAGCACAATAGCATTCCTCCATATTGTACTCTAATTCAACACAGCTTTTGCAGGTACCTTTGAGTAGGTTGAACATTGGACCCACTAGATCTACTCTTGTGATCTTGCTTAATTTTAAGTGATTCATGGAAAACGCAGAAAAATCAATGTGAGTACTCATCAACTCATCGAATGTGAGTGGAGGCTTCTCTGCTTAAACCATCTCATTAAACCATGACTGTTTCGGAGTATCATCAACGGTTTTGACTGTATTCTAGTCTGGATCAAGTGTCTTAGGCCTTGGAGCTTCCTTAAACAAATCCTTCTTCAGAATCCTTGGAGCAGCATTTGCTTATGTTTCATCAGCATCAGTATGAGGTGGTTGACCAACATCACCCACCTTATCATCAATGGTTTGCTCAACATCATCTGAAGCTGTCTCAAAAACTGGTTCTTCAACTGATTCTTTTGTAGTGACAGATTTTCTAGATTTAGACATTTTAGCCGGAGATTTACCTATAGATGATTCTTTAGTGGTGGATGTCTTCTTGGATGATTCAGACTCATTGAATATTCTCTTTTTGGTCTTCTTTCCCTGGTTTGATCCAGCTGAAGGGTCTTCATCTTGATCATCTCCACGGTCTCTTTTCTTGAGAACTTTATTAGGATTGTCACATTCTTTCGTAGTGGCTTCATCAAGTAACATTCACCATGTTAGTGCATCATATAGCTCTTGATGTGTGTCATGAGTCATGTGAGATTGACTTTTATGCATCTTAGCATAGAGTATCTTCTTTAGTTCATACTTAGAAAGAAACTCAGCTGCTTCAATGGTGGATTGACCTTGGGAGGAAGATTGACCAAAAGAGAGTAGAGTCTTCTCAAGTGCTTCCTTTAATGCCTGTGGTAGAAACTTTGGTAGAAAGTTCTTGACTTCATTGATTACATTATCTTGAACAGAATCTTCAATGATATCCTTGTAGTTCCTCTTCTCAGAAAGTTCCTTTTTAAGTTCTTCAGTGTGTGACTGAAGTACTTTCTGAAATGAATCTGGAAGACTGGATCCAAGATACTCTTTGACTACTGATGGTACTTGGGATCTGATTGAAGCAAGAATAGTTGTTGAGTGTTCAGCTTGTTTGAGTTCCTTGACAGCTCGTTCCAATTCAGTAAATCTTTGGACAACAGATTTTACTGCTTTAGAGTTAGAAACTTAAGTAAATTGAATTTCTATAGCTGGTAGTGGAGGTGCTGGTGGTTTAGATGGTGGTTGTTTTGTTGTTCCAGGAATCACGGACACTTTAATAGCATGAAATGGTTCTTGCTGAATATGAGGAATATCTTATTGGATTTGAATATCCAACAAAGAATTAATTTCTGCTTTGGCATTTTCTAGAATTGTACCGATAAGAGATGCATTAGGAGAATTAATAAACTGATTACTAAAATTTGAAGAGACAGAATGACTAGAGGTGGATTGAAGCAGATTCGGCGTCCCTTTTTGTGTAGTTGAGACAAGAATCACTGCATCTACAGCTTGATCATCTCCTTTTTGCTCTTTATCAGCCTTGAGTTCTTCATCATCCTTTTGTTCTTTAACTCTTTTAGTATTTTCCTCTTCGGCTTCCTTAACAATATTCATTTTTTGCTACACCCTTTACCTGATCTTCAACATCAGTATCCATCCTTTCATCATCAGACTTTTTAATATCGATACTCTTATCGTCATCAGATTCATCTTCTTCATCATCATCTTCAGATTCATCATCATTAGAGGATTTCTACGGTATATCTTCGGGGTTCTCATCTTTGTGAGCGAGTAGATATTCCTCATCATCAGTGGAGCCCTAATCTTCAAGATCATCTCGAGGTTCACTTGTGTCTTCTATCTCATCCAGAACCTCTGGTGAAGTACCAGCTCCTTTATCTGAGATTGCAGATTTCCATGTTGGCTCATCAAAAACCTCTGGTCCAAGACCAGCTCCTTTACTTGAGCCACCAGTTTGATGTTGAAATCTACTTTCACATTTGCTTGCCTTGATTGCTCTCTAAGTATCAATTTCTAACTGTGCTGCATCGAATATCAATTCAATACCTTTAAGCTTTCCAGATAACTCTTGTGTTTTCTTTACAAGGACCCTTGGAGGTTCTTGAATGACAACAGCTCTGGGTGTCCTTTTCTTTCTGCCAATTGGCCTATTTTAGGTTCTCCTTCAGATTTATCTGATTCATCATGAAGTACCAATTTCCTCTTTGATTGTTTCTTCTTGGAGGTAGCAGTTGTCTTCTTCAGAACAACAATTGCTTTGGTTCCCTGAGCTCCTTTGCATCTTCTTTTCTTTGGAGGAATTAAACCAGTGGATATGCCAATGAATGTCTTATAGGCTTCAGAATTCTGGATATCATTAGTCACCAAAGTAATTAGAATCGGCTTTCCATACATATTCCTCTCCTTTATTGATGAATTTCAATCTATCCAAGATACCATCATTGTCAACTGATGAGCCTTGTCTCTTGGAGATTGATTTGTGTTAAGACAAGAAGTAGTGTATGATGGCTTTGGTAAACCTGTAATAGGGCATGATCTCACGTCTTCTGACCTTTGACTGCATGTAGTCAATTTGGTATTGAAGATCTTCCCAGATTAAAGTAGCATAAGCAACATTCTCCTTGTGATAGATGCCTCACAGAATTTCAATTCGTGATGGTCGAAGTCTGTCATTACTTGAAGTCTTTCCTGATAAGCATCTGTTTATGATAGCTCTAAAGGTTCTCTAAGGTTGATGCATGTGGTCAACATAAATTTCAAAGATCTGTTTTAGTTGGCCCTTATATCCAAGATCCAGAAGAAATTCCAAAAGGGAATCAGAAGTTGGAAGCTCAGTGAATTCCTGATTCTGAACTCTTGGACATATACCAAGAATCTCTCTAAATAGTTCAACATCAATCTAACACGTCTTGTTATCAATATCAAACTGATAAAATAAGATCTCTTGACCTTTTTGATTGTGAGCTAGAACTGCTGCATTAAATTTCAAGTATATTAGTAGAAATAAGAAAGGCGTTGTAGCAAGGAGTGTTTGTGATAATAGCTGAAACGACTTGATAGGTTTCCTCCTTTTGAGTTACAGAAGGATCCATTCTGAGATTGCTTTTGCCAATTTTGACTCTGTCATCTGAAGGGACCAACTTTTCATCACGGGCTGCTTGTTGAGCTTTATCTTGCTTCATGATTCTGCTTAAGAGTTATCCAATACAATTTATATACATGAAAAATATATATTTTACTGATTAGATTTACTATTCTTGTTATTATGATTCGTTTTATGTGACTTTGTGTTTTTAGTTTCAAGTGATCAAGTCTAGTTTGTCATACAATTTGAAACAATTAACTAGGGTCTATGGTTAAAAATTGTCCAACTAATGAAAGACTACAATTTTAATTTTTAGTCAAGTCAACTGGATGTTCGAAATGGTAAAGTGTAGTCCATAGTCAAATTTTTCATATCTGGATAGTCCTTAATGTTTGTCTTGTTCTTAGGATTTGTTTAAAATTTTAGCAGAGTTTTTGTTCATGAACTGACATAAAACCCGCTGAACGGAAAGAGGTCCTGTTACATATTCCGGTTAAAAAAAGATATGAAACATATTCCGCAGGCTAAAGTGATAATATTAGCAAAGAATTTACAAATTATGTTCCACTGTCATAATCAAGACATATTCCGCAGTGGAACTACAAAAACATATTCAATTGTACTAATATACACATTCCGCAGACAATGGAGAAAAAAGAAAGAACACACATTCCAGCAAAGAGGTCACATGGAGAGAGAGAGGAAACGGAGGAGAAGGATGAGAAACACAGAAAGGAACAAGAAGATGCGGAGATATGGAGAAGAGAAAAAGAGAACTAGAGAAATCAGTACAGGAACAAAAGAGAAAAGAAAGACAAAAAGCGAGGAGGAGATGGAAAACGAAAGAAAGAGAAGGAGAACCCTCATTCCGCAACATTCACTTTAATAATGTTGAACTACATATTCCTCAAAAATTCATAAATTAAATTAAAAAAAAAAAAAAAATTCCTCGGAGTTTTTCTTTTGACATTTTATGTTATACATATTCCGTAAAAAGATATGAAACATATTCCGCAGTGCTAAGTGAATACATATTTCGCAAAAGAATTACAAAATATGTTCCACAGTCATAATCCAAGACATATTCCGCAGTGGAACTACAAAACATATTCCATAGTACAATTACACATTCCGCAGACAAATGGAGAACACATTCCGCAGTCAAATGGAGAACACATTCCGCAACATTCATATAATTTTAACATATTCCTCAAAAATCATAAAAAAATTCCTCAGAGTTTTCTTTGACACTTTTGAGCATACAGACTTGAAACAAAAAACATTTTTAGCAGTTAATCAATATTAATCATTCCATTTCATCAACTAAGAATAACTTTTGAATCGATTATGCCATTTTCGATCAAAAATTTTAAGAGATAAATCATAACTTTAGTCAAACAAGGAAGCACAAAATCATTTTAGGCACATTCAGAGGACTTATAACCACAAACAAATGAGATAACCACATAAACAAGCCTTCAAACACCCTTTTATTCACAAACCGCAGCCAATAACATGAGGTAACACCAAGATTATTGCTATGGGTTCCTAGCTACTAAACGAGGGTTCTAACACCTTCACAATACACAAACCTAACAAATACACCCAAACCCTCAAACATTTAAGCCCTTAATTAAATTTTGCACAAAATCCATTTACAAAAATCATCATAACTCACGAATGAGTTTGAGTTATGCAAAACTGATTCAAACGCATGTAAACCAATCCTAGACGAGCAAAACTCCCCACTTTAATTAGACTAAATCCCAAAATTTTCCTTATGAACCCTAATTTGAATTTTTAGGTTTTTGGGTAAATAGTGATGATTCATTCTAATTCCTTTAAGGGATTGTTGTTTAAGATATTAGGAGCAAATCTCTAGTTTACCTCGAGGCTTAAAAACACGTTTTGTTTCTTGGTTTGGATGCGTATGAGTGTGAAAGAGAGGAAGTAAAAATTTTATAAATTTTTGAATTTGTGAGAGTGTAAGTGTTTTTGTGGTATCAATTTTTAAGTTTGAGCTTGTGGTAGAAGTAGTCCTTGTGGATTGCAAAGATTATCAATTCCCTTTAATACTTTCATAAGGCTTAAGCAATTTTTAGAAATGACAACTTTAGTCCCTCTAGATGCAAACTTAAATACTAAGTCTCAAATCTTGCCTTCTAAACCCTAAAGGTTGAACCAAACAAAATCTTAAGTCTAAATGAGTTAAATTATAGTAACTCCCCTTTAAAAAATGATCTGTTATTATTCAAAAACCTTCGTTTATTCCGTGATTTAATCTGAAGAATCATTTTAAAATAATTATTGAAACATTTCTCCCCCTCAAATAATGTCCCATTTTCTAGTTAAAGAGTTGTAGACATTATTTGAGTGATAGAATCTTTTTTAAAATGTTTTTCTGATGACAAATTGATATTACCGATTTCATTTTGAAAATCAACACTTTCATATACCATCAAAAATAAGATTTCTCTTATATTGACAAATAAATGCACTAACACGTACACTTATTTTCCGAAAGCACGTGTTGTGTAGCAAAGTATACACAAGCCTTTGTATGAATATAAAGTAATTCATACCCGAGAAAAATGAATTTCCCATTGAGAGTACAATTTTTCTTTTTGACAAAAAACTTGCCTTGAAAGTGAGGACCGAGTTGCTGTCTGAAATAACAGCAAGCCATTGACATGTTTTGAAAACATTTAGAAATTCTGTTCGAACTTTATTTACAACCCCGTGTCATTGTTGAATGACATTTCTAAGGTCGTAAATATTATTGATTCCAGAAGACATGTCAAAAACACATATTTTTGATTTTTCTGAATTTATATTTTTCTTTTTGATTTTCTGGTTTTATATTTTTGTATTTTCTTTTTGAATTTTTTTTATAAAAATAAAAAATCTTTTTGAGTTTTTATATTTTCTTATTTACATATAGTATATAGGATATGTAAAGAGTTACCACCATTACTCTTCCTCTTCTTCAGCCAGACTTTTTAGAGTTTCGAGAGACATTCTTTTTATTTCAAGCTTTTCTATCAAGAAGTTGAATTTTTCTCGAGGCAAAGCTTTGGTGAAGATGTCTGCTAGCTGATATACTGTTCTGACAAAGTAGAGTTCCACCACTCCTTTTTTGACTTTCTCCTTGACAAAGTAGAGTTCCACCACTCCTGTTGAATCATAAAGTGATTGCACTCTTGTTATCACAGTACAGAGGAATCTTATTGAATTTAAATCCATAGTCTGTTAGTTGTGATCTCATCCATCATATTTGAACACACCACCCAGATAAGGCTATATATTCAGTCTCTGTACTAGAGAGATAGCAGTGCTCTTTTGATTTTTGGATGACCAGCTGACAAGTTTACCCCCCAAGAATTATGCACTTACAAATATGTTGCGTCTAGTATGCTTTGCCTGATACCGGGCACACATGCACACTGCAAATACAAGGTCTGCTATACTGGATGAAAGATACATTAAGGAACCAATCATACCACAGTAATGTGTAGGATCGACTGGTTTCCCCTATAGATCTTCATCCAATTTACTTTTGTCCACCATAGGGGTGTCAACGGGATCGCTATATAGCATACCATATTTCTTTATTATTTCAAGAGCATAGTTAGACTGGTTTATAAAGATGCCTTTAAGACTTTGGGAAATTTGAAGTCAAAGAAAGAACGACATTTTGCCCATCATCGACATCTTAAATTTAAAAGACATTATTTTATGCAAATTCAACACACAAAGCAGGATAAGTAGAGGAAAAATATTATCTCAATCGACGATAAATTTGTACCAAAAATATGTCACTGGGCCCAGCTTTCCTGGGAACATGTTGGAATCGACTGCACCTTTGGAGAATTCTTATGATAGTAGAAAACTGGACAACATGTCATACCACACACGTGGAGCCTGCTTAAGACCATAAATTGCCTTTTTGACCCTGTACACATGATTTGGCTTGTCTTGATCTACGAATCCTTCTGGTTGACTAACATAAACCACTTTGCGTAGCTTGCCATTCAAGAAAGTAGTTTTTACATCCATTTGATAGATTGTCATGTTCTTGTTAGTAGCATTTGCAATAAAGATATGAATGGCTTCTAGTCTGGCAACAGGTGCAAATGATTACTCAAAATCAATCCCCTCTTCTTGACGGTAGCCTTTAGCAACCAATAGAGCCTTTCTTTTTAGTACGCACCCAAGTTTATCTTTCTTGACTTTTTAGATCCACTTAAGTTTGATCAACATAACAAGATCTGGACACGGTACTTATTCCTAAACTTGCAGTTGCTCAAATTCATGTATTTCTTCCTGCATGGCTTCTATCCAGGAGGATTCAAGCATTGCTTCTTTAAAATTCTTTGGTTCAACTAAAGTGAGAAAGCCATCAAAATAACACTACATGGCGTTAGTCTTAAGTTGTTTTCTTGTGGAGACTGATCGAGAAGGATCTCCAATCACATTTTCTAAAGGATGATTCTTAGTCCATTTACCAAGAAGTTCTAATCGAGTGTGGGGTGACCGCACATTTGATGACGATCCTTGAGAAGTTGAGTCTTCATGAAGAGTTTCATGAAGTGGATCATTATGAAAGTTTGGAGTTTTTGGGGATTCTTCAACATCTTGAGAGATAATTGGAGATTGATCTTGCTCTTGTGTTGATGGGTTACTTGCAGATGGTGCATCTTGGTTAATTTAAGTTGACACTGGTGAACCGGTTAGATCAACAGGTATTGGAGGAGCAGCAACAGGAACTAGAGAAACAACACTTGGAGGAGGATTGAAGAACTCATAAAACATTGGTTGGAACAAGATATCCTAATCATTCTTGGTAGGTGGCACACAAGGTTGTTGAGGAATAAGATTTGGGACGAGTCCTGAACTAAGTGTTCCAGAAGTCATTAATTAAGGCGCAGGTCCTGAACTGAACTATTCAGAAGCCATTGCTGTCAGCTCATCAAACGTGACATGAATTGTTTCCATAATTTAGCAGGTTATTTTGTTGTAGATTCGGAAGGCCTTCTTTGTAGGAACATAGCCAACAAAAATACCTATATTAGCTTTTAGTTTCAATTTACCTAAATCCTCACTATCATTAGTCGAATAACATAACGAACCAAAGACATGAAGAAATGGTAAATCAGGTTTCTTGTCATGTATAAGCTCATAAGGTGTCTTGTTGTAGCGAAGATGTATTAGGGAATGATTTTCGATATAACATGCTGTTGGACTGCTTCTGCCCACAGAAACAATGGAGCTTTCAAAAATATCAACATGGTACGGGCAGCTTCCACTAAAGTGCAATTCTGTCTTTCGACAACGCCGTTCTGTTGTAGAGTGCGCGCAACCGATGTTTGATGTGAGATTCTGACATTTTCATGATAGTCTTTAAGAGTCTGATTCACAAACTCGGTTCCATTGTCTGTACGAACATTTCTGACAGTATCATTCAAGCGAACTTGTATTTGCTTCAAGCATTTAATGATGACCT
The DNA here is from genome assembly GCA_026074375.1 of Tanacetum coccineum. NCBI lineage: Eukaryota > Viridiplantae > Streptophyta > Magnoliopsida > Asterales > Asteraceae > Tanacetum > Tanacetum coccineum. Next base: position 28,575 of record BQNB010066093.1, read on the forward strand.
CAGGAGCTTCATCCTTTGATCTCAAAAACTTAACCCACGTAAATCTTGAGTAGTTATCGACGATAACCAAGATATATATTTTCCCCATTTATACTCTCCACACGCATTGGCCTGCACATATCCATATGCAAAAGATAGAGTTTTTCTTGATTAGTGTCATCAGCTTTGGGTTTATGAGAAGACTTCTTGCTTTTTCCTAGAGAACATGTCAAACAAAGATGATCTTTCTCGATTTTAAGCTTTGGTAGACTTCGAACAAGACCTTGCTTAGCCAACTGATTTAGAGTACCGAAGTTTAAATGAGACAACCGTCGGTGCCATAACCATCTTTTAGTCTTGGAAGCTTTAGATAGCAAACAAATTGGAGAAGTCTTTAGCATGTCATCTAGAGAGATGGTGTACAAATTTGTGTCTCTTGATCCGAAAAGTAAATCAGCACCGTCTAAATTCCGAACATAACACGTGAGTTTCCGGAATGCAACTTCAAGATCTGAGTCACAAAATTGACCCACAGAGAACAAATTGTGCCCGAGACCTTCAACATAATGCACCCGTGAGATTGTAACATTCCCAAGCTGATAGTCACCATAGCTTATTATATTTGGGTTCTGATCATTTCCGAATCTGACAGTACCCAGAAATTTGCTAACGAAGTTTATGAGCTGAGAGCGATTTCCTGTTATATGCTAGGAGCATCCGGAGTCCAAATACCAGAGAACAATTTGGACAACCTGAAATTGACAAGAGAAGAAGATGGAGAATTTAAAGCAGTGGATCCCTAATTTCTGTTTGGTTCCAGGATGTTAGAATGCCTAGATCCTAAGATACTAGGTTCATTGCTCAAATTTATCGATTTTACAACTTTGGGTTTCCTACGGTATATCTTAATCTCTGGATTAAGAGTATAATACTGATTTTGAAGTGGTTTCCTTAAGAGACTTGATGTTCTCAAAATCCCCTCTTAATATAATATATATATATATATATATATATATATCTATATATATACACACACACACACACATATAAAAATAATAAATTAATATATATTATATATAATATATAATATATATATATATATATATATATATATAATACATATATACAGTACTTAAGCAAAGTATCATACAAATTATCCTTAGGAAAGAATAATAAGTAATCAACACGGGTATCGTTCTCCTCGGTGAGAGGTGAATGGAAATTCATGTTTATGTCGGGAATCGAGCTTGATTATCATAAAAGATTTAGGTTTGGTTTCTAATTCTAATAACGCAAATGAAAAGTAAATTTAAAGCACGTTAATAAAAAAAGACACAATTAAAACATTAAGCATTAAAACAATAACGGGAATTTTAAAAACGCGACTAAAACCTAAATTATCAAATTTTAACCCTAAAAATGTAAATTTAATTTCTAATAGTCCTAAATGATAAAAATTTAATTTTAGAAAAAAGAATTATATTTTTTTGACTTTTATTTAATTTTTTATGAATTAAAAACAGTTTTAATCTAAAAATAATACTAAAAATATTAAACTATTTTATAAAAATTCCAAAAAATTACTGAAAGTACTTAACACTAATACTAATGTTAAAAAATTAAAACTGCTAAAAACAGGATTATAAATAAGCCAGGAAAAATCAAATAAGCAATTAAGCTAAAACTAAAAATGCCTTTAAATAATAAATGATGCAAAGTATTTATGAAAAAGACCAAAGTGCGCGTTGGTAGAGGGAGTGTATGTTAAAGTGTTGGGAGTTAAGGGGGAGGTCACAAGTTCGAAACCTGTGACTTCCTTTTTGATAATTTTTTTTCATTTTCTTTTAAAAAAAGCTAAACTATAGGCTAAAACTAACAACTTTAATAAATGGACTTTTTGACAAAATTGAAAAATAAGCTAGAAATAAGTAGATTAAAAAGTGGCGGTTTTTAGCAAACTAGCTAATGGCTATTAAGCAAAACTGTTTGGTTTTATTTAGACTCAAAAGCAACTAAAAACCTAAATAAGCTTGAACAGACCAACTCCTAAACCTAATAAGCATAAAAGATTAAAAATAAGCACATAAATTAAGCTGAAAAACATCAAAGAGAAACTAAGACAACAGACTTAAAAAAAACTTATAAAGGATTTTTAACCAATTTTAAACTAAGATTAAGACCACATAAGCATATATAATAAGCTGACACATGAAAACAAATAAATTTTAGGACCTAATAAGCACATAGGACCAAAGACAAGCTAACATTACAAGCTGAAAGATTCTAAATAAGCTAAAAGACAGTGGACTAAAAAGCAACTTAAAAGACTAATAACTAACTTTTGAGCTAAGATTTAAGACTAATAAGCTAAGACATTAAGCTGAAAAGTTGAAAACAGATAAAGATTGACTCTCAAAGAACACATAGAAGCTAGAATTAAGGAAATTGATTAAGTAAATAAGCTGAAAAAGGAAATTGAAATTGACAGACTACTATTAATTTTTTTGGCTTTTTAAAGATTAATGACTTTTTTTGCAGCTAACAATTAAGACTCAAAAACACTCTTGACAACTTATAAGCTTGAAACAGATTGAGATTAGACCTCAATAAGCTAAGTGCAACAAAAAAGCTATGATTTAACCCCTATTGATCTGCAAGTTTGGACTCATAAAACTAAAACTACTTGACTGATTTTAGCTAAATGGATTAAAATGCTATATCAAGGACTAATAACCAAAAACAAATGCAAATTGAAGCATAAGAAACTGCAAAAGAACACAAAAACACTACACTTTAAGAGCACTTTTTATGAATCCAAAGATCTAACAGTTAAGACCCTATTAAGAACTAGCAATTTAGGAATTTGATTAATCATACTTGAAAACTAAGCTAGACTTAACCTTAGCTTATAAAAACTAACATCTAGAACTTAAATGAGCTTACTAAAACTAAATTTGACACCAAAAAGCTACACAAAGACTGCTTGTGCCAAACACCCTTTTAAAAAATTAAAAGCTATTTTTAAGTTAAGATAGAACAAATTAAACTTTAAATAGTGAACACAGATTAAGAACTAAGCTAGATGGAGACAAATAAATTCAAATCTCTAATTAATAAGCCCTAGAAATAAGCTAACTCTAATATCAGTAATAACTGCTTGAATAACTGCTTATTCAAGCAGTTTTAACTGAAACTTTTATAACAAATCCTAATTCTCTTTAAGCTAAGATTAGAACATATTAAGCTAAAGCAAGATAGATTAAGCACAATTAAACAATGAATAAGTTAAACTAAGCAACATGATAAGCAGAAACATTAATTAAGCTTAAAAAGAGTAAAAGCAAGTGTACCTTAGTCCTCTGCTTAAACAAAGACAAAAATGCTCAAAAGAGCTTAATCAACAAGCTCTAGCTTATTTTCATAAGCTAGTGAAGTCCAATAAGCCCATCCATTTCTGGCTTATCATCCAAAAATTAAGCATTCCATTTAAGCATAGGTATTTAAGCAATTTTAATGAAACTGTGTTATATAGGAAAGCTTAAACTGATTTATAAGTAGCTTAAAAGAGAAATGAAAGCTTATTGATGATTAAGTAACATTCAATCACATTTTGAGTAAATTGCATAAAGGTAAAACTTGAAATTAAGACAGATTTGAAAGGTAAACTGAATTTGCATTAATGAAAAGAGGAAATTACATTGTTTAAAAGGAAATTACATTTAAAATAAGAACAATAAGCTGGAAAATAAGCTACCCTAATCTACTCCTACTCCTAAGCTAGATGATCATAACTTGTGTGAAATCCTCTCCTATTTATAGCACCATGAAGAAGCTTCTAGCCCTTGAGACGTTCCTCCCTCCATCTTGATCTCAACCCTTGATTTTAACAAAATCAAATCCAACCCTTGGATCACATACATGTTAGTCCAACCAATCATATTGTTTAGGATCGCCAGCGTGGACTTCTAAGTGTCAGACGTGTCAGATAAGCTTCTAGAAGCATGTGAGCGTGCCTGATTTACCCTGGGTTATGGTGAGGTGAAAACGGGAGGGAAAATTAGGGAAGATGTATAGTAACCCGTGTTTTGACCCTGGTGTTATAAGTTTCTTTGGGCTTTGACCGGATATGGGCTAGAATGGGTTAATGGTTTTATAATAAGAGTTTATGGATTGGATTTAGTGGATTATTTAATTTAGGCTTAAGGTTTATAAAAATACAATGTTAATGGGCTGACCCGACCCAGTAAAATAGGTACGGGTTGGCCCATTAAGGATGTACATGCCTTCGGCTTCGATTTCTCGCGCTCATTCCAATCCCGTGCTTGGTTTTGTCCGTTTTGCTTTGTTTTTTGTCCACTTTTGACATATCCATTACCTGCACAATGCATTTGACAAAACAAACGAATATAATGTATTTTTATGTCATTTTCGTTCATTATTGGTCACTTTAGCTCGTTTTATTAGGTAAATGGTATGTGTATTTAAGCATATACCAAAATCCCCCATACTAAGCTATTTCCGTGTCCTCACGCAATGTCATAAACACACACTTAGAAAACCAAAAATTTCAACCCCCAAAGACTAATTACCTCGAAAAGTAGCTAAGTGATTATCTAAGGGGATTAAGAAATCACTAGTTTTGAAAAGCCCCCCATTTTACCATTTTTATGTATTTATTATTATCATTCATGTATATCATAACTTCACGGAACAAGAAACACTAAAAGGATAAATTCACCGTCTTTGATTTTTCACCCGCCCCAAACCAAGCTTAAAAATGAAATCATTGTTAAATACAAGTTTATATGCTAACACTACTCATAAATGCTAATTGTGGATACATAACTACTTTCCGCTCTCTTATTCCTAGATCCTCTAAAGATTTTATTATTATTATTTGTGACAAATAAATTAATGTCTTATTCTTATAAAGTAAACCCGGTTTAGACCACAATTAGTTTGAAATCCTTTCCTAAAGAGACGATATGGTGAGAATAAGGTCCACATTAAGGTTCTAATTTCGCACGATTTAGAGGTTATCCTTTTTATTTCATCCGAAACAACTCAACTACGAGTCCAGAGACAAAGGCTTTATTTAGATAACCCCGGAGTCGAAATTTGGCTTTATTCTTATTATTATTGCAACATTATTAAACCTCAGTCCTTTAAACAACTGCCACATTGGTATGCAAGCCGACCATGGTCCAGGAGTCTTATTTCGACCTCGGTGATCCTCGACCTTTTTAAAGGCTGCAACATCAGTTGTGAGCCGGCATGATGCAGCAAACTTTTATCAGTCTCGGATTATTACTATGTGCCTTATTTAGAAGACTGCCACATCGGTTGTGAGCCGGAAAAAGGCAGTAAACTTTTATTAGCCCATAGTTTTTTAATTATTATTATTACCTCCACCCTTTAAACGACTACCACATCGGTTGTGAGCCGGAAAGAGGTAGTGGTCTTATTTCAGCTTTGGTTTATTACATAACTATTATTATTATAGCCTGTGGAAAACTAGAAGGGGGGTTGAATAGTTTACCGCTTTTTAATTAAAGGTTTTGAAGTGTTTGTAAAAATTTCTAGATTTGAATTTATGTGAACTCAACACTTGAACAATATGAACAATATATTTATCTAAACAATTGATATGCAGTATGAGGAGATAATGTGAGACAAGAGATAAGAGTAAGAACAATCAAACCACAACGCGAGGATTTATAGTGGTTCGGCAATGAAGCACCTCTTCGCCCTACTCCACTCCCTGAGCACCTAACTCAAGAGTTTTCTTCACTATGTTAACAAGCTCTCTTATGGCGGAGAAAACCGTACACAACGTTGCTTTCATCAATTTACGACACAAAGCTAAATGTTGAGTTCTAATTTTAGCTAGAACCAATCTATCACAACACAACTTCACGATTTCATAATTCACAACTTCTTCACAACTTCAAGACTTCCTCACAACTTCACGACTTCACTTCACCACACTACTTATGACACAACTAACTAACACTACTTGGTAAGATCACCACGATCTATCTATACTTACAAAGATCACCATGATCTAGCTACTACACATAAATACAAGATATACAAAAGATTTACAAGTTATGATATGGATGCAATAAGATTGCAACAACA